>RXON01001116.1:0-78119 GCA_009667805.1 Leptobrachium leishanense | reverse complement strand
AACAGCGGCACTTACAGTATTAAGCAACCCACTAACTTTAATTCCAATAACAATTGTTAGATTATTAATCTATTCACGAACATAACAGTGACTCGATCTTCAAAAACTCATACAAGTGCCTGAGATCGAGTTACACCTCTTTGCTCATATTCTGAAGCAATTCAAAAATATATAGTTTTTTGCAAACGAGCTTTATTCAAACTGGAAAACTTTAATTTGGCTGTTAATGGTTGATTTGAATGTTTTGATATTCTTATTTTGCTGTTTACCAGAATATACAGAGCATTGATCCAGAAATGTGTATCCGCTGGCAAGTTGTGGACCAGAAAATTCCTCTATATGCAAATCACAAAGACATCCTCCAGAAAGCTGTGGATTGTCATCATGCATACTATTAATAAAAGTATATGTCTCATAATGTTAATGGTCACATTACTTATAAATTAAAAATCCATTTATCAACATTTTTTTTTTGTATTTTATATCTTTCATGGTCTATTTGTTCATTTGAGTTTCACACTTGCCATCACATAAGAATCACCCTTCACGAGTGAACTGTTCCGCAATTCTTTGTTGGACACTGAAATATTGTCTCCATATGTTAACACAATATCTAGATGAGGGCATGTTAGCCTCCAAGGTTGCTCCATGCCGGCATGTGTCCAAATTCTTGTTATAAGGTGATCCGGGATAGAGAAGAGTGATACAATCAATGTAAAGTAAACACATTTCGAAATGACACACGGAAGGCTAGGAAGACTCGGGGAGGGGACTCTGTCTCCGTTACGTGTAACTCGTGTGCTCACTAATAGTTAACACATGGGCACGATATAGTAGATTGTCAACCACGACGTTACACATCGTGCCCAAGTGTTTGCTTTATTTCCTTGGTGACACCAGCGGGGCTCCGTACAAACCCATTCGAGCAGTTTAAAAGAATTATTCTTGCAGTTGTCAATTCTTCTCCAATATATTCTATGTGCCACAAACCCTCATTCAACCTATTTTGCAACATTTGAACAAGGCATGCGTAGTCAATAATTAAATATTGAATAATTAGCTGTTTTGTGTATATTTTGTGGTAATCTGAGATCATTAAAAAAGTTTCAATATTGTAAACTTTGGAATTTTAAAATGATTTAGTCATTTAGGCTAGGGTCAGACTAACGCAGTATCAACGTGCGTTTAGCAGCACTAAATCACGGCCGTGCTAGCAGCAAATTACGTCCAATGCCGGGCAGCATATGAAGAACGGCCGCACAAAAGTGCGGCTGCGCAACGCAAGTGGCAAACAAACGCATTTTTTCGAGAACGTGAATTATTGATGATCCGTACTAAATCACGGACGAAAATGCGCATCGTATGACCGCTATCGCGTATTCCGTGAAAAAATGCGTCCATTGTTCGAACGTACTTTTTCACAGACAACGCGAAAAATGCGTTAGTCTGACCCTAGCCTTACCAGTTACTGAAATGTTGTTGAGGAGAAAAGTTCTAGACAGACACTGAATGGAGTATCTTATCTTGCACAATTTGAAATGAGGGCTTCATTATTCTCATAAAGTTATAAATAGTCTGTTTCCAATACAGTAAATATAATGGTGATAGATAGTAAAAGTGGTTAAATAGCTTGCTTTTGGGTACTATAGTAATTACAAGACTTCTTTAGTAATTATAATGATGATAATCAGAAAATATACATGGAATACACAACTAATACTTGTCTGTAAGCAAAATGCCTGTATATGAAATGATAGTAACACTGTGTATGTGTATTAAACATATGTCAGCAATTAAAACACCCTAAAATGTATCCCTGCACAGTTGACAGCTCTTCCTGTATTCTGTCCCTCGCTTGCTGTTGTAATGCTGCACTATTTTTGTTACAGTGAGGATGTGAGCTGCTTTATGTATCCTTCTTAGAGTAATACAGGGTGACAGCAGTGATATCTTAGAGAATTCCATTTTTCCTCAGGGTAAACACTAATCTTGCAGTGAAAAGGTTAGCAAATGAGGTAAACTATGCTAATGTCCCTTTTTATTGTATTTCATAAGAACATTTTATATACAGGTTGTTGGCAGTGAAAGGGTTAAGATAGAACATATACATTTTGACAGAAATATTTTCAGTCTTTATTAAAATGATGGCATTAATTTATGGAACGTGAATTCTATCTACTGATATGCTAGCGATTTCACCTGCACATTGAAACCAAATAGTAATATATTTAATTATTCATAAGAAAATCGGATATATCCAGAACGCCAGATAGCTCTTTAGTTCTTACTTACACCAGATCTGGCATCCCGTGATGGAAACATATCCTTAATGGTCTTATCTAGGTCTCCCTTTACACTTATCTTTTTTTTTCTTTCCCCGTTCTGTCTTCCTTTTGAAAGGTCACTCTGTAGTATCCTTTCCCACTTTTTCCATGCATGTCCCTCTTTAAAATCCATCTACACTATCACTTTTATATATCATATTTTTTTTTTCTGTTTTTGCCCGTATTGAATATACTACGGCACTATCATGTGCCTGCAGCTAAATTGGGGATGCTAAGGGGAAATATTTGCGGTCACAAATTTCCCCTTGGCGTCCCCGTTTTACAAGTAGATTACGAGGCAGGCGCTGAATTCAGCAGCCTGCCCCGCAATGGAAGCTAGCCTCCGGAATACTTTCGGCAGTGCTAACGCTCACTGCTACTGGGTCACATGACCTGCAGGATCTCGGCTCTCAGGAAATCCTGCAGGTCTACGGAGTGATCGTAGAGGGAGACTGGGGACATTTTTTCCTCAGTCTCACTCTGGTCGAGAAGCGATGGATCGGGCCATCGTTCTCGCCACAGGATGAGATGTGAGTATCTCATTTTTTTGGTGGGTTCCAGCTGTTTAGAGCTATGGCTAACTTTTCAGTTAACTGCAGCGGTTAGTAGTAGCATTAGGACTTTGTGATCCTATCGCTAATTACACTTTGCTTACATTTTGCGCTCCCCATGTTAAGCATAGGGAGTGTAAAGTACAATAAGCTCACCCTAGAAAGTGCTGTTACGGATACCTTTTTATATTCCTCGCTGTGGCGAGAGATTGATCTAATAAGGTGTGGGTTGACTTACATAGATTCCTAAATATACCCAGATGCGCGGATCCACTCAGAGCCAGTGATAGGGCTCTAGATTTGTGAGTGGAAAAACTATATGATACATTTAATTAACATACTCAATGTGATTTACTGCACCAATATATGTATGTTTGTTTCTCTTTATATATCCATGTGGATGATGCCATTTATGGGAGCCATCTGAATCCTGAGGGCGAGTTTTATTGCGCTAACCAGATATGTATACATTTCCTAGCTATTACGGATGTGCTACTGGATTTTATAACCTGCTAGCGATCGATAGGTGATCTGGCCGTAACGCTATCACCTCAATTAACCTATGTTTGGAAAGCCTTATGGGTTTTCTGTTGTTTTTTTTTTCTTCTTTATCCATCCATATTTGTTATTTGGTTTCATGTTTTCTCTGTATAATTTCATTGCTCTTTCCATACTGGTACAAGTGTTTTTTAAACTATAATATATCAATGTATTGTAAAAAGACATGTGCAGAATGTTAAATGGATGACAACGTAAACAGAAAACAAATCAGTCTTCATATTTTAGTGCTAAATCATGGGAATACTTTAAACTTCAGACCGACATATTTCTGCTTCTTAATTTTTTCAGTGCTGATATGACTTCTCTGTTCCGGAGTGTGTAAATCATAGGATTTAACATTGGAGTGACAATGAAATAAAATATTGCTATTATTTTGTCATTATTGACCGAAGAATTTGACCTTGGTTTCATATATGCGGCCATACCTGACACATAAAATAGGGTAACTACTATCATGTGTGATCCACAAGTGGAGAAGGGTTTGTGTTGTCCAAGAGAAGATGCAATTTTTAAAATACTTATTAATATTCGAATGTATGACATGCATATAATTAAAACAGGGATTATTAGCACAAGGATTCCAATAATGAAGATCACAAGTTCAATGACCATTATGTTTTCACATCCCAGTGACAGCAATTCTGGAACTTCACATATAAAATGATTGATTTTGTTTCGTCCGCATAGGTTTATTGTCATTGTGAGTGCAATATCAGGGATGGTCAGAGTAAAGCCGCAAATCCAGACAGCAATTGCCACTTTTATGCATTTGGACCTACTGATTACCTGGGTATAATGTAAAGGATAACATATAGCCACATAACGATCATAAGCCATAATGGCGAGCAGGAAGCATTCACTTGCAGCTAAACCCAGTGACATATACATTTGTGTCACACATTCTGCGTAGGAAATTGCTTTCTTTGCAGACATCAGGTCCTTCAGCATCCTTGGGACACTTGTTGATGAAACGCATATGTCCAAGATAGAGAGGTTAGTAAGAAAAAAATACATAGGCGTCTGAAGACTGCTTACTGTTGTGGTTATAATAATTATGAGAATATTTCCTATTAAGGTGGTCAGATAGAAAATAAGAAAGACCACAAAAATAAATATTTGTATTTTTGGTTTATTGGACAGTCCAAGAAGAATGAATTCAGAAACCACTGTGTTATTGTTTCCGTTCATTCTAATTAAAACAGAAAAAGTAAAATTAATAGTTGGTAATATGCACTTAAATATGTACCCAAACAAATGAATTTAACACTAGCACAATATGGAGGATGAAAACCACAAAAGTGATACCACCTGGGACCACGCAATGGTGCCAAACCCACACTCCCTAAGGGTCTAACCCTCCTAGATACAAGAAACCAAGAACAACCATATAGTACCTCCGAGTTCGGTTCGCATTCGAACTCGAACAATTTTGAAAGTTCGAGTTCAAACTCGAACCGAACTCAATGCAAGTCAATGGGACTCAAAAGTTCGGTTTTTAGAGTGCCCTCCAAGAGGGCATATATGCTAGATATTTGCCACAAAAGGTGTATGGGGGTCCGGGTAGTGCCCTGGGGGACAGGAAACAAGGACAAAAAGTTTTAAAAACACTAGGAGGTCCCCATAACCTGCCCATGAAGTGGCGGATTTGTAGGATGTATAGAAACATTTAAAAACAAAAAAATAACATTTCAAATGACGGTAAACGGTTTTCATTTAATCTATTCATAAACAACTGCTTGGGCGGCAGTCTGTATTAAAAGAGGAGACCTTTTAGGACACGCAGAACAAGTTTAGTGTTTTTTTGGCTAAATTATGGTGAAACTTAGGCAGGCTTTGGATGAAAGTAACAATAGGTGCTTTAAAATTGGGCCTTTAGTGTCGGCAACAGTGCCGTCACACACCGTAACCCCTCTGTGGTATTGAGGAAGAGTGCAGGGTTGGACCCTGCGGTCCAAAAAATTTAAATTATATAAATCTGGTAATATAGGCGTCAGTAGCAGTGCACCCAAATAATGTGCCTTTCATGGCAGCAAGTGCCTTCACACCGTAACCCTTTTGTGGTATTGTGGAAGAGTGCAGGGTTGGACCCTGCGGTCCTATATTAAAAAGATATGAATCTGGTAAAGGTGCAGTGCACCCAAATATTGTGCTTTTGGTGCCAGGCCAGCAAGTGCCATCATACAGTAACCCCTCTGTGGTATTGTGGAAGAGTGCAGGGTTGGACCCTGCGGTCCAATATTAAAATGATATGAATCTGGTACAGGCGTCAGTGCACCCAAATATTGTGCCTTTGGTGGCAGCAAGTGCCTTCACACCGTAACCCCTTTGTGGTATTGTGGAAGAGTGCAGTGGTGGAGGTTTTGTGAATGCAGAAGAGATCCCCGATCTATTCCGTTACTTCAGCATCAGGGGGTTGATAGCTGCTGATCCAGGACTGATTCATTTTTATAAATGCCATCCGGTCTACAGAGTCGGTGGACAGACAAACTCTTTTGTCTGACTGCACGCTGGATGAAGGGCAACCTAGTAGCTGCATAACATATTGGCTAAATTCTGGCCAGTGATCCAATCTCAACACCCAGTAAGCCAGTGGATCATCTGCTGGAAAGGTATGCAGGTCTGCCCTTGCCCCTAGGTAGTCCTGCACCATACGGTGAAGACGCTGGCAATGGGTGCCTACATTTGACGTCCCTGGGCGTCGTGGACTAAAAATTTTAAAAAGGCATCAGTCAAGCGGCCCCGGCCTTCACCTCTATTCCTCTGATCATCCGCAGCCTCAGAAGTACCTGTGCCATCACTTGGTAACCTACCAGTGCCTGGAAAGGTGTTACACAAGTGTCGCTTTAGAGCGTCCTCAAGTTTTTTCATCCTGTGTTCTCTCTGTGCGGGCAGGATGGGCTCTGCAACTTTACCCTTGTATTGTGGATCAAGAAGGCTTGCCAACCAGTAATAATCCCTCTCCTTGATAGCACGAATCCTGGGGTCCTTTACCAGGCTTTGCAGGATAAGGGAGCCCATGCAGCGTAGGTTGGAGGTGGCATTAGCTTCCGAGTCTTCCTGGTCAATGAGGAGGATGACCCCATCGTGCACTTCCTCCTCCCAGCCATGTACTAGTCCTTGTGTTTCTGGGCACACAAAACCCTCCCTTGAGGAATCCCCACCTTCAATGCCCCCACTACTTAAATATTCCTCCTCATCCTCCTCCTGTCTGATCTGAGGAGGACCCGCTGGAATGCTGTCTGCAGAAAGACTGGGGCCTTCAGAGCTAGGGAAAGCCTCCTCTTCCGGTGCTCTGCCTCTAGAGCCAAAATCTATAATTCCCCGCAGTGTGCTCCAGCAGGAACACTAAAGGAATTGTGTCACTGATGCATGCACTGTCCCTGCTCACCATCCTCGTTGCCTCCTCAAATGGTGACAGTACAGTGCATGCATCCTTGATCATCAGCCACTGCGGGGGGGGGGACCAAGTTGAACTGAACCTGTCCTTGTACCATACTCACACAGGTACTCGTTGATGGCCCTCTGCTGCTTGTGCAGACGCTGCAGCATTGCTCATGTCGAATTCCACCTGGTGGGCATGTCATTGTGGGAAGGTGGAATTCTCTTTGAATTTCTGCCAGGCGAACACTTGCTGGGAATGACCGTCTGAAGTGGCTGCAGACTTCTCTGGCCTGGCTGAGAAGCTCTGCCAGCCCTGGGTACCTGGTTAGGAAACGCTGTACCACCATCTCCTTCTGGTCACCACGACCAGAGTGAGACTGAGGAAAAAATGTCCCCAGTCTCCCTCTACGATCACTCCGTAGACCTGCAGGATTTCCTGAGAGCCGAGATCCTGCAGGTCATGTGACCCAGTAGCAGTGAGCGTTAGCACTGCCGAAAGTATTCCGGAGGCTAGCTTCCATTGCGGGGCAGGCTGCTGAATTTAGCGCCTGCCTCGTAATCTACTTGTAAAACGGGGACGCCAAGGGTAAATTTGTGACCGCAAATATTTCCCCTTAGCATCCCCAATTTAGCTGCAGGCACATGATAGTGCCGTAGTATATTCAATACGGGCAAAAACAGAAAAAAAAAATATGATATATAAAAGTGATAGTGTAGATGGATTTTAAAGAGGGACATGCATGGAAAAAGTGGGAAAGGATACTACAGAGTGACCTTTCAAAGGAAAACAGAACGGGGAAAGAAAAAAAAAGATAAGTGTAAAGGGAGACCTAGATAAGACCATTAAGGATAAGTTTCCATCACGGGATGCCAGATCTGGTGTAAGTAAGAACTAAAGAGCTATTTGGCGTTCTGGATATATCAGATTTTCTTATGAATAATTAAATATATTACTATTTGGTTTCAATGTGCAGGTGAAATCGCTAGCACATCAGTAGATAGAATTCACGTTCCATAAATAAATGCCATCATTTTAATAAAGACTGAAAATATTTCTGTCAAAATGTATATGTTCTATCTTAACCCTTTCACTGCCAACAACCTGTATATAAAATGTTCTTATGAAATACAATGAAAAAGGGACATTAGCATTGTTTACCTCATTTGCTAACCTTTTCACTGCAAGATTAGTGTTTACCCTGAGGAAAAATGGAATTCTCTAAGATATCACTGCTGTCACCCTGTATTACTCTAAGAAGGATACATAATGCAGCACCCGGAGGTTGCCCCTTGTCGGGGGGGTGATAACTGTCACGTTCTGAACCACCAGACCCTCTAGCGCCCTCTTTTGTTCTCCTTTTGCCCTGTTTTGCATTGATATGCAGGTTCTAGGACTTTTTCCTCCATACGCTTCTTGAACTATAATTTGCATAATGGACATGGAACCACACCTGCTGTTCATCTCCCTAATTGATCCTGCATATGAGGAAGCTACACCCCTGATCCCACGCTTCCTCATTGAAGTTCCTAGCTTAGCTAGTGCAGACCTGCCTTCCACAGATCCTTGCCTGGAACCCCTCCTGCTCTTGATCCATAGACCTTCCTGTACACCCTCTGCTATTTCTGGACATTCTCTACCGGTATCCTCCATTGCCCCCTGTACCCTCTTTCCATTATTGATATACCCGTGTACCAGATCTCTGCTAATTCTTGACCACTCTATTGCCTATTCCTATTTTGTACCTGCGCCTGATTTATATGTTCTATATCCATTGTTTATTTTCCTGGTCTGTTGTCAGTTTATTTGTATTCACAAATAAACCCTGTTACCCTGTATCCTGCCTTCTGATACGTTTACTGCACCTTGGGCTCACACCCACATTTCTGCACATCTGCTAGGCCAGGCTCGTGACAATGCCACTGTGGTACAGCACATTCAGCAAATTCATGGAAGGAAGCAGAGTCCACCAGCTGGAAAGGCAGCAGCTGTAATGCAAGTAATTTTGCTAAGCTGGCATTTCAACGCTGTGCTTGAGGATGGTTGGGACTATATTTTTTCTTACGGTGCAGCAGCTGGGGCAAAGTAATCTGACTGCGGAAATCTTCAGCTGATGGGATGCTGTCACCTTGTGAGGAAGGACCTGGTACATCCATTACTGTAGCATCATCCCTGTCAGTGGAGGTTGGAGTCAATAACATGGCAGGACATATAGTGAGGGTAGAGACAGGTGAGGAGGACCTACGCAAAGTTTTGCACCAACGGGATGCATGGCAGGTGGTCATATGTCGCCTCAAGCACGTGGTACCCAAGCGTCCGGTGTCTTTCCCATGCTTGAGCCTCATCTGACATAGATTACAAATAGCAACGGTGGGGTCTGCTGCACATTTCTTAAAGAACTCCCAGACAGCAGAGTTCCTCGATGTGTGCTTTGAGACAACAGCGCTCTGCACCTGAGCAGCTCTGACATCTGATGCCTTGGACTGGCTAGTGCTACGGTTGGTCATAGAGGACGTGGTGCCTCGTGTTTGTTGTGCCTCCTCTTCCTCACTTTACTCCTCTGTTCGATCAGGCACCCAGGTGGAGTCAGTGACCTCATCATCATTGTCATCACCCCCCCATCTCCTCGTCACTGGAGCCAACTTGGCAGTATGCTGCAGCTGCTGCGGCAACATGAGTGCCAGTTATTTGTGTGTCACTGGCACCCCCTTCCTCTAGGTTGATTATACTCCCTTCCTCAACCTCAGAGATTGAATCAGAGCACTGTAGTTGCTGCGCATCCTCAACCAGCATGTCACTCTCATTGTAGTCAAACAACAGCTGACTCCACCGTGTGTGATAGTGAGGCTACAGCAGGAGTAGCTGTGGACATGGAGGCTGCATTAGATGCTTTGGCTGCTGAGGTGGACTGTAAAGCACTACAAGGATGAGGATGGCCTGGTTAGCCAATCCACCAAATCCTCTATGTTGCAGCTGCTTAAGACGGCCAGCACCAGTTAGAAAGGACAAGCGTGCCCCTGCAGAGGATGCACCACGTCCACGATGACCAGAGGCACAGCCTCCCGACACAGCGGCTGCTTGCCCTCTTATCTGTGCCTGGGAGCGTCTGCCTGTCCTTTTTGGTCTTTCTGACATGGTGAGTGATATATAGATTAAAGATATACAGAACTCTGATTCAGCTCTGTTATAAAAATTGGAGATATGCTGCAGAACTCTGATTCAACTCTGGTATAAAGATTTCCAGAACTCTGGTATAACTCAGTGAGACACCCTGATAGCTGGCAGTCAGTGACAAGACACAGATTACAATTCCCAGAAACCTCCTATAAATCAGTGAGACCCCCTGATGGATGGCAGTGACAAGACACAGATTATAACAATTCCCAAATATTTTGTAGAAATTACTGACCCCAAAAATACTTGGTGTCAGTGAGAACACACAGATTAGAACAATTCCCAAATATTTTGTAGAAATGAGACTACCCACAATTGCTGGTGGCAGTGAGAACACAAAGATTACAACAATTCCCAGATATTTTGTAGAAATGACTGACCCCCAAAATACTTGGTGTCAGTGAGAACACACGGATTAGAACAATTCCCAAATATTTTGTAGAAATTACTGACCCCCCCAAAATACTTGGTGTCAGTGAGAGCACACGGATTAGAACAATTCCCAAATATTTTGTTGAAATTACTGACCCCCAAAATAGTTGCTGGGAGTGAGAACACACAGATTAGAACAATTTCCAGATATTTTGTAGAAATGAGACCCCCCCAGTAGCTGGTGGCAGATTGGTAGTGAGAACACACACTAACACAAGAACAATCTCCCCTCAAACACGTGCTGAAGCGCTGTGTGAAGCCTTAGTGTGCTGTGGGATTTAGCTCTGTGAGCCCATGTTGGGCAAAATTTGCCCAATCAGGACTCTGAGCCGTGATTGGCATAGTCTTGAACCTGTCTTGCACCTGACCTGTGGTCAGGTGCAAGGCTGTAGCCAATTACAAGCTTCAGGCCAGTGGAAAAGTGCATTGTGGTCCATTGTGGTGCATTGTGGGGCGAACATGCAGCGAACACGCGGAAATGTTCGTAGTTCGCGAACAGGCGATGTTCAAATCGAACTCTGAACCGATCGAACCGAACAGCTCATCCCTAATAGTAATCCAATACAAATGTTGCATGTATTGCTAATAGAGGGGATGTGGGTCCCCAATAATACACAATTTATTGCAGGTGTAAATAATCAAACCCATAAATACACATGCTAAAAAACAGATAACTTGAAGTATATTGTATTTGGAGAGCATATAACACACATCGTGTAATGATAGGTGGAGACTCTTAGAAACCAAAATAATGGTGCTGAAGTTCATACAAAGCAGAAATGGTTTTAAAAAAACCCAAAAAAACTGCTCATGTGCCTATATCAATCAAAAGCCAACAATATTAGCTATCCCCCTACTGCAAGGTCATTATAATTGCATATGTGTCAGATGAACGTGGCATACACACGCCATCCAGTAATTACACCATATGACCATATATAGGAGAGGGAACTATAGGAAAAATTTTTAATTTTCAACACCAATTGATGGTACCACACCAAATATACCAACAAATTTCCTATTGGGCTCAGCATCTGTGGCTCGTAAGAGCACTCAAACTCATCACTGGTGGATCGATTAACATGGTCTGCACCAGGTAGTGGTACAGACTGAATGCTCTCCCACCAGCGAACACTTTTTATCCCCTTGAGGTACCACCAGGGATTTAGACCACTCCCTTATAAAACGGTAAGCAGAAGAGGAGGTAAAATGCTTTATTTTTAATTAGTTTATTGAAATGGCTAGTTGAGGGAAGGGAGCCCCTACCATTGTTTAGTAAGGGGCTCTAGGATTTCTGATGGCATCCGTGATACTCGGTCTTGGTAGTGTAACTTGGTAAAGTTATAAGTGGTCCTTATACAAATAAGGCAAGTAAATAATACGTCTATTTTACATATTCTGCAAAACCGTTTTGGTTTCTTTACTGGCGTAAAGTCATTTAACATTGATGTAATGAAAATCTCCATCAATAAGCCATCACAGAGAAAACAAATATATTGAGGTCTGATGACTGCACTTTGCTGACATTTCAATAGTGCATGTATTCTATTTTATGAAAATATCCAAACACAAATATGAGACGTTTGCAATAAACATTTTTTGACATACTGGAAATTGAAAGTATAATTTGGAAAACAAAACATTAATTTCTAAATTTCCATCTATTTAATAAATCCTACATTTTCTTAATAATTTTTAAACTGCACACAATAACTTCAGTAATTTAAGCTTGAGATACACTGAGCGCGTAGCGGCGCACAGCGTAGCGAAGCAAAGAGAAGCAAACATTTTGCAGGCTTGACTTCACTCCGCTCCTCCTTGCAGCCAGTCTACACTGCATTACGTTTGTTTCTTTCCGTACTGGACATGAATCCAATACTCTGCAGATCAAACAAGAGAAATGTTTCTCATCAAATGAAGCAAAACCCATTTCATAGAAAAAAACAAGTTTATTGCCAATTTAATCCAAATAGTATAATAATTTTTTTTGGAAAGAAAAGGTAACCCTAATCATATAGCACCCCCCGTGTCTGTCTGTGTGGGTGTGTGTATATATATATAGTGTGTTTATTATTGCAGAAGCCACTTGCACATCACAGCAATTCAATGAATTGCATCCCAGAACTCCTTTGCCACATTCCCCATATGCAGCAAGGAATTCTGGGTAGGATATGCAAATTACATCTGTCTCACTGTTATGCCTCCTGGGTCTGTTATTACACAGAACCCTAAAATCAATGCTATGCCACACTGTGGCTTTCTAGCAGAGATAAGGTTTATGCAACTGGTCAGAGCCACTCCTAGGACAGCGCTGTTTGGGGGTTTGTTGGACCCTCATCAGCTAGGCGCTAGGCATGACCAGTTGCAGTGGATGCTTGGGACCCGTAGGGCAATCAGTATCAACAAGAGTTGTGGTGGAGGGCAAAAAGTGAGATAAAAGGCCTCCACACTATAATAAGTGTGTTTATTATTGCAGAAGCCACTTGCACATCACAGCAATTCAATGAATTGTATCCCATAGCTCCTGTGCCACATTCCCCATATGCAGCAAGAAATGCTGGGTAGGATATGCAAATGACATATGTCTCACTTTTATGCATCCTGGGTCTGTTATTACACAGAGCCCTAAAATCAATGCTATGCCACACTGTGGCTTTGTAGCAGACAGATGTCATTTGCATATCCTACCCAGAATTCCTTGCTGCATATGGGGAATGTGGCACAGGAGCTCTGGGATGCAATTCATTGAATTGCTGTGATGTGCAAGTGGCTTCTGCAATAATAAACACACTTATTATAGTGTGGAGGCCTTTTATCTCACTTTTTGTCCTTCAACAAAAATGTTAGCATGTGCCAGAGATTTCTGTAAGTCTTTAGCTGACACTCTAGGATTCTTCTTTACCTCATTAAGCATTCTGCGCTATGCTCTTGCAGTCATCTTTACAGGACGACCACGCCTAGGGAGAGTAGCAACAGTGCTGAGCTTTCTCCATTTGTAGACAGTCTGTCTTACCGTGGACACATGAACATCAAGGCTTTTGGAGATACTTTTGTAACCCTTTCCAGCTTCGTGCAAGTCAACAATTCTTGATCGTAGGTCTTCTGAGAGCTCTTTTCTGCGAGGAATGGTTCACATCAGGCAGTGCTTCTTGAAACCAGTAAACCCAAAACTGATGTGTGTTTTTAAAGGGCAGGACAGCTTTCAACAACACATCCAATATTATCACACTGATTGGACTCAAGGTTGGCTCACTCCTGGCTCCAATTAGCTCTTGGAGAAGTCATTAGGCTAGGGGTTCACATACTTTTTCCACCCTGCACTGTGAATGTTTACATGTTATGTTCAATAAACACATGAAAACATATAATGTTTGTGTTGTATCATTTTAAGCAGACTGTGTTTTTCAAATTGTTGTGACTTAGATGAAGATCAGAGCACATCTTATGACCAATTCATGCAAAACTCCACGTAATCCCAAAGGGTTCACATACTTTTTCTTGACAATGTATGTGTATTAATGTTAAGGAACCAAATAATCAAGTACAAATCCTACCAGAACTGAAGTCATGCTGTGTGTGTATTGCAGAAAACGTTTAAATAAAAACACTTCTGGTATCACCCAGCCCACTCCCTTCGCACAATTGAATTATTGACCATACTTTCAGCATATGTGCAACATATACTATATGGTGTATACCTGAACGCCTGTAACTGCACACAGACTTGTTACATTGTACACACTCTGAAACTTTAAACACCAATTAAATTTATTATGGTAAATAAACTGAGTAAAGTATATAACATTCTTTGAGGTACATTTACTATAGACTTTAATTTTATAGGTTTTCACTGTAACAGACTTTTCAGTTTAAAAGTCCAACCACTTAATTTTTTTTGCAGTTGCCACATTTCTTAAACCCAAGGCCACATGACTTCTTGCTAGCTGAATTTTCCTATTGGGTGCAACCCTTAATATAATTGTTGGAGTTTGAGGCAAAATGTTATGCAAAATGTAGGATAAGATAATGCAAATGTTATTATAAACTAAAAATGTAAGTCAGATCATTATTATAATCAAAGATTATCAGACAATTTAAATTATATTGCCAGAAATTGCAAATGCTCTTATTATGCTGCAGTCCTTTTTTTGACCATAGATGTAACATTGTTTAAAAAAGGGTCAAAACAGCCTTTTGCTACAAACTGCCTTTAGACGGCTTCTGAAGAAAGGGAATATCGCTATAATTTTGTTTAAACCTTTTACATTGGCCCTAGGAGACATACAAAAACCAGGGTAAGTAGTAACAGCTAGATAACAGATAAAGCAATTTACATCTATAAAAATAAGTTTTGGATTTTGTCCTGTTGTCTACTATTATGAATTCAAGATCTGAAGACGAATACCCACTTAGCAATATTCACTTTACCGTTAAATATTGCAAAACAATGTTAAACTCTTCTCTCTTCCAATCCAAACAGTTATCTATCTATTGTTTGTACAGTTCAAGGTTTAACCTTAACCTTCTCATACATGGGCAGTTTTCCTATATGCCATGAAGGGGTTGGCATAGCTTTCACCCTCATAGGTGTCCTGTAGCGTACAAATATTTATACCAGAAACAAATATTTTGCATAAATCAATTCAATTCACATTGAATTCCCATGATTAGGTGAGAGGGCTCTAAATATGAGATAAAAGCCACAAAGGTTGAAGTTCAGGGTTTATGCTTTTTCCGACTAAAGCATTGAAAGCACACCATTAATACGTAAAGCTGATGTTACAAAAGAAAAAAAAATAAACTTATAAGGTAATGTTGTTATAAAAATGAAATGCTTTACATTTCATTTACATATTATGGCCATAACCATAAACGTCATGTGAGAAAAAGTTATTTTGTTCTTAGTTTCTTTATGGCTGCTTTAACATTTTGATTCCTTAGTGTATAAATCAAAGGGTTAAACATTGGCATAATGATACCGTAAAAAATAGCAATCACTTTGTCTGTTCCTTGTGAAGAACGTGACCGAGGTTTCATATAAGCGATCATAGCTGAACCGTAAAATACTATTACAACCAATAAATGAGATCCACAGGTGGAGAAGGCTTTTTGTTGTCCAACAGAAGAGGTCATTTTTATTATGGTCGTAATTATTTTAACATAAGTTATTATAATGAATGTGACTGGTGTTATTAGAATAACTACACCAACAATGAATATTACAAATTCAACATGAAATATATTTCCACACCCAAGTGACAGGATTGCTAGAACTTCACATGCAAGATGGTTAATTTCATTTCGTCCACACATATCTATACTTAATGTGAGTGAAACATGGGAAATAGAGAGAAGAAAACCACAAATCCACATGCCAGCAGATAGTCTGATACAGACCATCCAGCTAATAATTGTGTTGTAATGTAAAGGATAACATATAGCTATATATGATCATAAGCCATTACAGCCAGGAGAATGCATTCACACTCACCCAATGACAGAGAAATATACATTTGAGCTGCACATCCTGCAAATGAAATAGTTTTGTTTATTGACAAAAAATCTTTCAGAATTCTAGGCACAACTGATGTTGAGTATAAGATATCTAGAACAGAGAGGTTTGTGAGGAAAAAATACATAGGAGTGTGGAGAGTGCTGTCTGTAATGGTTAGGGCGATGATAAGAAGGTTTCCAAACAGTATTATTATGAATACAATCAGGAAAAACACAAAAAGGAAAATCTGTGCTCTGGGTTCACTGGTTAGTCCAAGAAGAATGAATTCTGAGACGACTGTCCCATTTCTCCAAGACATTCTCTGCAGGAAAAGAAGAAGACAATATTTATTGATTATTGCAATAAAAATACAATAACAATACATTGATTTATGCATTATTTGACATAAAAATAAAATAATTTGCTTTAAAAATATCAAGAAAAGATCAATAAATGAGCATCATTACAGACGGTCCCAACAGGATGAGACATGACATGACATCCTGGCCTCCCAGGGCAATCATTGAGTGTAAGCATGAAAGAATGAAGGAGTCCAGAAACTGTCTAGGTTGAAGAAAAATAAAATATGGTCATTATTACTACTGTGGGCGTTTTCTATGGTGTAAGGAGACTTTCCGAGTCATGATACATCCAATTTGGCAAAAGTGTGAAGTGAATACTAAAGGACATAACTGATAGGAAAAAAAGCCTGTACTGGTGGCTGCTAGATAAAATATAGTCCATCACTGCTTGCGAGAGATCGGATGGCTGCATGCATGATCATATGGCCAAGAAACCATAAGCATTAATGTTATAGTTATATGTTAAATTCACAAAGGATGTTCCTACAGACAGTTTATTTTATGCTGTTGGTGATTTTTTTGTTGAAAAGTGTCATTATCCATGTTATAACCTCTACAGGAGTCATCTGTCAATTTCCTCTTTTCCATTTTTTTCATTACTCTGGTTTTCACATTCTCAATTATGGGTTCAATGCCGTTATTGTACTGCTGATGTAATTTTGATGTTCCAATGGTGTTCCTTCATTTTATTCAAGTGTCACGTCAACATAAATAAGTGGTGGAGGACACCCGGATTTCTGCCTACCCTACCATGTAATCCATTTCATCTCACCTTTTAGACTATGTTATATTGTGCTGCTGATAAAAAAAAGTCATGCAAATACAGCCAGGATGGGTTTTAGCGAATCATTATAACAATTATCCTAGTATCCTATATTATTGTGACATAAAAACATATAACCTAAACCTAAAGAAAATAAACATAAAGAAAAATCAACGTAGCGCCAGTGAACATAAGTCCACTGGTTGACAAGATTATACACACTGCATGTCCATAATGTTCTTTTTTTCAAGGATTCACCCACTTTGAGGGGATGTTTACAGTGCTGTAGAAGAAAAGAGAAACCAGGATTGTGCAGTATATAATTCCTAACTTGAAGATATAATCAAACAAGTATCCAACTCACATTTTCATGAGCCCACACCTGTCTCTAGGGAAAATTGCTTTATGGGTCTTTTATTGACCTCTTCAGGTGCCCATTAACCTCTTTGGGGATCCTGTAGACTCCAATACGGTTCCCCTACAGTGGAAATAGTTATACTGTATACCTTTCTTTATGTTTATTGTATAAGGTTGTTTAGAGGAAGCTCCATGTACAACGTTTAGCGTGCAGATTGTGCACAAATTTCTGGTGGGCGCATCACTTTCTTATATTAATCTACATTAAATCTATATTAATCCTATATTAAACCTACAGCTTTTCAGTAAGGAGGCCAAAGGAACTTAGTTCCTCTGCAAAAATAGTGGAGGAACTAGGTTCCCAGGTATTCCTATGCGGCTTGACTCTGGGTTTTGCTGCATTGGAAGATGGTACAGTATGGACAGTCATTACAATGTGCAGTATGTTTTTTCTGTATATTCTGACTTTTTGTGTGTGATTGCAAAACCTTTTTCCTGTGTGTTATTTGCTTTAGATTTTGCCTCGCTAGGCAGATATTATTGGGATGAGGGAGAGCAGGTTCACCAAGACTCCCTTTTGGCTACTACACAGTCGCTTATGGTTTTTGGGCTCCTATACTTATTATGACAAGGATATCATGGGGTCACTGGCCAGTCTCAGTTTGTCGAGACTTTTGCAGGTTTCTCATGGTGATTTGCTCACAAGAGCTGGCAGCGGTGACATTTGTTTCAAATCTGAGGAATTCTATCAGGTCTATTCACTAAGAGGTGAAACTCTGGAGATCTGGCCGATCCAACAGTACCAAACTTTAGCCCCTAGCTGCCACGGATCGGGAGATAGGGAGTTCATTGGAACCCCCTATCTCCACCGTTGGTGGCAGCTAGGGGTTAACTCCAGGACTGGCGTCATCGTGCTATGCACGATGACGCCAGTCCTCAGGGGGAGTTCCCGGAGGCTTGGCCGACATCTTGGATGTCGGCCAGCTCTGGGAAAGGATCACGTACCGGCGCTTTTCAGCGCCGATTCGTGATCCGGCACCCCAGGGGTTAATGCCAGGTACCATTTGGAAGGGCAGGCTGTGCCCTTCCAAATGGTGCCTGGGTTAACCCCCGCAATGCCGCCGATCGGGAGGGAGAGAGGTCCGACAATATTGCTACACTAACAAACCAAAAAAAAGAAAAAAAAATGTATATTTTTTTTTTATAATTTTTTTAAATTTTATTTTTCATTTTTTTTTTTTTTTACAAAAATTTTCACAGTCGTGTTTGGTATCGTTGGAACGGCCATGCCGTATTCCAACGATACCAAACACAACTGTGAAAATTTTTGTAAAAAAAAAAAAAAAATTAAAATAAAGTTAAAAAAAATTTAAAAAAAATTTATAAAAAAAACCCATTTTTTTTTTTTTTTTGGTTTGTTAGTGTAGCAATATTGTTCCCATTTCAATTATAATGTGAACAATGATGCTGCACTAACGATTTTTGTATGCGGTGCGTTTGTTAAAAATCGTGTAAATTTCCCCAAAAAAAAATGTAACGAGACCCCATCTCTAATTTTTTTAACAAGCGCACCCCATACAAAATATAACCGCAATTGCTCTCATGTTAAAATGTGAAAAAAAAACACTTTACACATTGTAAATTATTGAAAATACATATTTTATTGCATTTTTTGTTATAATATACAGACAGGTCATGACGTATACATATAATAATGACATATTATGAATCTACCGAGTCTGACGGAAAGAACGATATATAATATGTCTGGGTAATATACTAAAATAAGCCTTCAAAACACGTTTAAACATGATGAGCAAAACCGGTAAAAATGACCTCAGCACAGAGGTGTGAAAAGTCTCAGCAGCGAAAGGGTTAAACCAGGTATTTTTATTTTATTTATTATTTTAGACTTATGGAGTGTTAGTTTGCGCTCTACATATACAATGCTGCCTTGGTTAGGTATAGTGTGCTCTTTCGTATAACTGATGTAACACCTACAGTAAGATAGAAGACAGAGGGTGGTTGTTATAATGAACACAGAGCTTCAAAGCAGACTAGATTGTAAAGTTCCCTATAGAGGTGTGAATTTGTTTCGTAACGAATAGCGATTTGTTTAAAAATGCGTTAATTCGTATTTCGGAAGTATTTCCAAAATAACGAATTGATTTCATCTGAATTGAAACGAAAACATATGTAACAAATTTGATTTGTTATACTGTTTTACAAGAGAACCGTTGTTAAATGATTCCTGAGCATGATTTGATTTATTGGGCTTTTATTTACAGGGTTATTCAAAGAGATTTGAAAAGTCACCGCACGTTCGGTGACTTTTCGTTCTCTTCAATTCGGTTCCTTTTGCCGATCCCATTTCGGTGACCCTGCGGTGTATTCAGCAAGCACCACAGGGTCACCGAATTGCAGGGAAAAACTGCCGAAAACCCGACGAAAACGAACCGCAAAACCCACCGAATGCACGCTGAAAACAAGCAAAAACATCTGGATTAACCTTCAAAAAACCCGAGCAGGAGCCGATCACACGCAGCGAAGCAGCCGAACAGGAGCCGAATCACACAGAGCCGAAGCAGCTGAGACGCAGAGGAGGCAGTGAATAAATTAGCAAAACCGTTTGTATGAATCTGTGAAACTGAAACGCTGTTTGCAAAGAAACTACTGAGTGAAAATGTCTGAAATTTACACAGGAGGTCCAGGGAATGATAATAAAGAGGGCTGTTACAGAAAAAAGAAGTAAACTTAAAAAAAAAATCAAAAAAAAAAATCGGACTTTTAAAAAAAAAAAATTAAGAGAAAAATGCTTAAAGTATCCTAAAAAATCTATAAATAAATAGACTTTATGCTGCAGAATTTTATAATGAACGGTTTATTAGATATTGAATTAAAACGGGAATATTTTTAACATTGAAGCCTATGGGATTCTCCTGAATAAATTTGCCGCATGAAACCACCGAATGGCAGGGCATTAGGGGAACCTTTCACTGCTGGTTTGTGTTCTCTGAATAGCCGAAGCATTGCTTTTTCATGGGGATTTCACTGCCCTCGAACAGGCACCGAACAGGCACCGTATGTGCAGGCAATTTGCCAGGATTTGGCGAATTGCCTGCTCTGGATAGCCGAATGGTCAGGAAAGGTAACCGAACGCTGATTTTCAGCGTTCGGTTACCTTTCTCAAGCAATTCGGATCTCTTTGGATAACCCTGTTAGTGATCCAAAGTGCAAAACTGTATCAACTATCGAATCGATCCCAACTTGCAATACAAGTCAGTGCTAAAGCAAATGACATTATGAAACAAATCAGATTTGTTAGACTTTATCACAAGTACTCAGTCAATGTAAATTGGTCTACGGTGCTGAATCTGTATTCAGCACCACAGGCCAATAGACAGCTCAATAAATTATTTAACCCTAGCTTGCCTTGTAACAGCAGAATTTTATTTACTGGGGTAACTAGTGATCTGCAATTTGAATCGATATCCACTATCTTTTTTTTAGTGAATATATGTTTATTTGTTTAAAAGGTGAAGAAATACAAACGTTTGTAAAATAACACACGACTCGGCACGCAGGCCAGTCCAATAGCATATTCACAATAAAATATATACGGCGGGGGGGGGTGAAAAGAGAGTTGACAAGGGTTGGGGATGGAGGTTAAACTATTATAACGTTCAGGGTGGATTAGGGGAGACAGGAGACACAGTACATACGATGCCCGCATCAGCGTGATTGTGCGCCTGGGTACCTCCTAAGAGATCAGTGTTGAGCTATCTCTAGTGTAAGCAAGACAATAACCGCGCTTTCTTCTCTACAGGGGCACGACGCTAGACTCAGCGATCAGAATTGCTTTAAATTCGGGCCCTGAGGAGAGTAAGAGCCATCTGGACCATATGGTCAGATAGCGAGGAAGCATGTGGTTAGCGGTGAAATACAAATGTTCCGTAGCGTGTAGTCCTTCCATTCTGGACAGCCATAGTGTGAGAGGGGGGCAATCGGGACGTCGCCAGAACAACGGAATCAGGCTCTTCGCCGTGTTAAGGATACGTAGGCCAACAGAATTCTTATATGCGTACCTGGAGTATGGGACATGGTGTAGGAGCATGGAAGCTGGTAGAAAGTCAGGTGGAGGGTCAAAGAAAAGACCCAGCAGTCTGTGTATCGTCGTCCAGTACGGGCGAATTAGGGGACAGTCCCACCATATATGTAGAAGTGAACCTGGGGAGTTACCGCAGCGCCAGCACCTATCGTCAACCTCTGGGTACATCCGGCAGAGAACCTGAGGGGTTCTATACCACATGGAAAGGAGTTTGTAGGCTGACTCCTGTATCCTCGTGGAGACCGAACAGTGGTGTGTGAGGTCACATATGCGGCTCCAGTCCTCCTCCGACAAACAGATCCCCAACAACGTCTCCCATCCCCCTATATATCCGGGGGGTTGAATCTTAGAAGCATGTAAGAGCAGGGAGTAAAGCCGAGATACCCCATGCGTCAAGGGACCTTGGCGTGTGCAAAGTACTTCAAACTCAGTGAGGGGTCTTATCAGGTGGGATTGCTGTGGAATGGATTTGATAAAGCTCAGTATCTGTTGAAATGGAGGTAAAGGGCAAGCGGGACGGTCCCCCCTCCCCCCAACTCCCCCAGGGTGGTAAAGCGACCATTCGGGAAGATGTGATAAATGCGTGGCGTGGGTGCGTCAATTAGGTCTCGAAAGGCCCGTGGGTTATGGCCGGGGGAAAAGTCAGGGTGACATATCAAGGGGGTCAGAGGAGAGGGGTCCGAGGAGAGTCCCAGGGGTTGTCTCATCTGGTGCCAGATTCGTAGAGATGTCGAGGTGTATAATAGGTGTCGCGTAATGCGGAGTCCATGGCGTCTGGGTAGCCATGGAATAGCCGAGACCGGAACTCCCGCCTCGATCCCCTCAACCTCCCCCAGGCCTTTGCCGGGCCGATTCTCGCCTCCACCCACCCTAACCATATGGCATGATTTATAGTAGAGGAGAAAGTCTGGGACCGCCAGACCCCCCTCCAGTTTAGGCAGAGTTAGACAAGCGAAGCTTTGTCGAGGGCGGTTACCTCTCCATATATAGGTGGTTGCCAGAGAGCGCAGCGCGCGAAAATAGGTACCGGGGGTGGGTAGGGATTGTCTGGAATAAGTATAGAAGGCGTGGTAATAAGTTCATTTTAAGTACTTGGACCCTCCCCAGCCAGGAAATGTGTGGGTAGTCCCATTGTCCAAGGTCGTTAGCAAAGGTGTCCAGAATGGGGAGAAAATTGTCACGAAACATGTGGGATGGGATTTGGGTGACCCAGATTCCTAAGTATTTAATACGGGATGTGGCCCATTGGAAGGGGAAGCGCGGAGTGAGGGCTGAGACCCGGCGTGAGGATAGGGAAACGTTAAGTATAAACGATTTAGCGTAATTAATTTTTAGATTTGAGAGTAGACCGTAGCGATGGAATGCCTGTAAAACGTTAGGCAGTGTGGTCTCCGGGCGGGAGATAAAGAATAATAAATCGTCTGCGTATGCCGCGATTTTGTGCTCGGTAGGGCCCACTCTCAGACCTCGAACATCCGGAGAGCCCCGTACCGCTGCCAGGAAAGGTTCCAGGGCCAGCGTGAACAATAGGGGTGAGAGAGGGCAGCCCTGTCGGGTCCCGTTCCGGATCTTAAATGGTGCAGTGTACATGCCGTTAACGCATACCCGGGCCGTGGGGTTAATGTAGAGAGCCCGAATCCAAGCGCACAGGTGGGGGCCGAGACCTATGTGTTCGAGCGTTGCAAATAAAAAATCCCAGTTAACCCGATCAAACGCCTTTTCGGCGTCCGTGGACAACAGCAGTAGTTCCTCCCCCCGACGTTGGGCCCTGTGCGTGAGAGTTAAAGCTCTAATGGTATTGTCTCTGGCTTCCCGGCCTGGGATAAAGCCAGTCTGGTCAGGGTGAATAAGGTCAGTAATGTGGGGTAACAGTCGTGATGCGAGTATTTTGGCGAATAATTTAAGGTCACAGTTTAGTAATGAGATGGGTCGGTAATTCTCGCACTGTGCGGTGTCCTTCCCGTCTTTAGGTATCAAGGTGATGTTGGCGGATAAAGTCTGAGGTGGGATGAGTCGCCCCTCCGGGACCGAGTTAAAGGCCAATAAAAAATGTGGGGCAAGTGTCTTCAGAAAGCGTTTGTAATAATTTAGGGGGAGACCGTCAGGGCCTGGGCATTTACCGGTCTTGGAGGCTTTCAGGGCTCCGGCCAATTCCTCTGCCGAGAGGGGCGACTCCAGGAGTCGCGCAGTCGACTGCGGGAGCCGGCATTTCAAGTGGGCTGTCAGATAGTCGCGGATATCAGTCCTGTTGGTCGCCCCCTCACGGTCAGGGGTGTGGCCCGGTAGGTTGTAAAGCGATTCATAGTATGATCGGATGGTGGATTGAATATCGCCGGGTAGGTAGTGTATTTTTTTATGTGAGTCTCTGATCTTGGCAATGTAAGAAGCGGCTCTCTGTTTTTGTAGCATGCGTGCTAAGAGGCGTCCGCTCTTATCACCGTGGGCGAAAAAAAAAATTTTTGAGCGTTGACATTGTCGGTGATAGGAGGAATTCAAAAGGGTGGTCAGTTCGCGTCTCGCAGCGGTCAGTTCAATCAGGCCATCTGCGTCAAGGGAACCCTTGTGTAAGGTCTCTAACGTCGCTATACGCTTCAATGTATCGGTTATGGCGGTCGACTTCTGTCTCTTAAACTCTGATGCTTTCTGGATATAAAAGCCCCTCATCACACATTTGTGTGCCTCCCAGATCGTCAGTGGTGACAGGTCTGGGTTGGTGTTTTCAGCAAAGTAATGCTCTAGAGCCTGTGTGTAGTCCTGTATAACGGTCGGGTCAGAGAGGAGAAAGTCGTTAAGTCGCCAGGTCGGGGCTGCTGTCCGATACAGCGGAGAGGTTAAGGTCATCGTGACAGGTGCGTGGTCAGACCAGGTTAAGTTGCCAATTGTTGCAGAATGGAGATCCTGTAGATGGTAATGGAAAGAAAAAAGTAATCCAGTCTGGAGTAAGTCTGGGCCGGGTGAGAGAAAAAGGTATAATCCCTGTCTTCGGGGTGAAGTGCCCTCCAGCAATCCACCAATCGGTTCGAGTGAAGAAGGGAGTCGATCCTGCGCAAGATACGCACGGGGACGGCAGAGCGTCCCGATGACGTATCCCGCAGAGGATCTATTGGGAGGTTAAAGTCCCCGCCCAAAACTAGACAACCCTCTGTAAAGTCCTTCAGTGTTGTGAGGAATTTAGCTAAAAACTTATGCTGACTCTTGTTTGGTGCATATATGTTAGCGAATGTGTACATGCGGTCTGCAATCGTGCCCTTCACCACCACGTACCGGCCCCCTCCATCTACAAGCGTGGCCCTGTGCTGGAATGGGATCGACTTGGCAAATAATATTGCTGTACCTTTAGATTTGGCTATAGTATTGTTGCTGGAGAAGCCCATGGGAAACCTTGAGTCAGTTAATTTGGGGGCAAACCCCTCTCGAAAGTGGGTTTCCTGAATAAACACAACGGAGGCTTTGGCTCTATGAAAGTCCCGTAAAGCGAAGGAACGTTTTTCTGGGGTGTTGAGGCCTCTGGCATTAATAGATACAAGTGTCAGGTGTGCTGGCTTTGTGGGTGCCATCCTTCCCCTGCAGGGGAAGTGGGGTAGAGCGTGTAGTAGCGGTAGAGGTCTCCGGGGTGGGGATGACAGGTATGAGGGGATGTAAGGGAAAATGGAGGGGGGTAACAAAGAAGGGGGGGCCCAGAAAAGGGAAACGAGGGGAAAGAATCCTCGGGCCAAAAGGTATGAGGTGTGGGCTAGGTTGGATACGGGGTCCGGGGGTCACGGGTAGCACCCAGAACCCCTCCCAACCGTCGCGTCGCCCTGTCCTCCGGGTAGGAGGCGAGTCCAGAAGGTACCACGCGGGAGGTGTCAACCACTACTCCGCAAACCAGACGGGTACACTCCAGCAGAGAGGGAACCTCCTCAACCCATTGTAATCTAACTTAAATATGCTTAAATAAACGCGCATTAAAACAAAAGCTTTAAATGGACAGTGCAAATGTCGTGAACCCTAATAAAAAGAAGACTGGAAAAAACAAGTCCGTGGGGAAAAAATCCTGTCGGCGGATAAACTCCGTAACTGGGCGAGTGTCAATCGTGCATGTATATGTATAAAAGTTAAAGTCCCGGTGCCCCCGGCAAGAAAAATCGGAGATATAGTTACCCGTTGCAATTATTCCACCCAAAGTTGATCCTGTACCACAGGAACGTGTGGGCCGTCAGCGGCTCGAGGTCTCCCTGGAGGAGTCCGTTGAGACATAACGGGAGCAGGTGGCAGAGTCTGGTGGGATCCCTTGTACAGGTGGTGTGCGTAGAGTGAAGAGAAAGTCCCACAAGGAAGCCGGAGAAACCGGGAGTAAGGGCCCGTGTGGTCGTTCTTCGTAACGTCGAAAGAGTCCTGAGGACATTCGAAGTGGTTGTGCCCCGGTGTCCCAGGCTATAAGATGAAGGCATAGTTACCCGTCCAGGTTCCTCGTCACGAGAATCATCCCGCTTCATGGGGATAAGCCATAGGGTGGGTCATGGTTTCCCGCCAGTATTCCGACTTCACACGCCGGGGGCCGCGTCGAGGCTGGTGCGATCAACAGGGAAGGATAATGTATGAAATTTAGCTCAAACGGTCGCTTGAATGAACCGGTGCCCTCTCGGGAGTAGAGTTGTGTTTCAGACCGTCGGGCCCCGATGCCGTCCGGCGGGTAGGCGGGTCTTGGTGGGTCTTTGCGGTAGGGCGTCTGAAGCTGCGCCGGGGCGATTGGAGGAGTAGAATTGAACAGGGTCCGGCCATGACAACCCCACCGGAGGGAGCTGAAGGTCCGAGACCAGAGTGTCCACATCAGCGGAAGAGCGCGCCAGGAATGGTCCCTGAGGAGTAGAAACCAGAAGCCCAGTGGGAAAGTGCCAGCGATATCTTATCTTCTGCGCTTGAAGATTCCTCGTGAGAGGGCGCAGGGCTCTGCGGAAAGCCAGGGTTGCAGGAGATAGGTCTGGGAAAAGTTGTAGTTCCACTCCATCATGGGAAATTTGAGTGGGGGCACGCGCAGCCCGTAATAGATCTTCTTTTAAGGGGAAGTTTTCGAGGCAGCAGATTACATCTCTCGGGGGTCCAGTCCCGCGTGGGCGTAAGGCGCGATGAGCGCGCACAAAAGCAATGGGAGTAGTGTTTGGTCGGTCAAGTAAAGTGTTAAAGATGGACGTGAGGGTAGGGATAAGGTGGGCGGGAGATTCTTCCGTGTCAGGGAGGCCACGAATCCGCAAATTATTACGTCTGCCGCGATTGTCCAAGTCTTCCATGTGGAGTGCCATACCTCTGAGTTGTTCAGTCTGTGAATCAAGTTTGGTGGAAGTTGCAGTTTGTTGTAGATTTAGTACATCACAGGCGGCTTCCACCGCATGAATCTTAGTGTGCAGGCCTTGTAGATCCCCTCTGACCTGCTGCAATTCTGCCATGATGGCAGCGTTTGCCTCCCTCAAATCCTCCTTCGTGGGCAGCCTGGCTAATAATGTAGCCCAGTCTGGGCTGTCTGCGGCGTGCATCGTCTCTGTGGCTCCCTCTGCGTCCGGAATGAGGGTGTCAGGGGAGTGCGGCGGTATGTCCTGTGTGGCGTATGGGCCCTCAGACCGCGTGGTCGCGGCGGCCGTCAGCGGCACCAAGAATGCCCGTAATGTTGCGGCTGTATTTTGCCCAGCAGGTGCCTGGGGACGTTGGGCACTCGTGGCGCGGTGCGTTTTCCCCATTAGATGTGCTGGCGGGTCACGGTGTGCGCGGGTTCGGCGGGTCTGAGCGGAGCTCGCTGCCTAAGCGGCCATCTTGGTTGGCGCCGTGGACACGCCCCCCCCTCGATATCCACTATCAACCGTGCACAACTCTAGCTCCCTACAGTCAACTAGATGGAAAGATGGAGATATGGACAAACCAGGGGGGGACTGACCCATCAGGCACTCGGGCACTGCCCGAGGGCCCGCGGGTCAGTAGTAGTGATGAGTCAAACACCCCCGTGTTCGGTTCGCATTCAAACTTGAACAATTTCAAAAGTTCGAGTTCGAACGCGAACACGAACTGAACTCAATGCAAGTCAATGGCACTCGAAAGTTCGATTTTTAGAGTGCCCTCCAAGAGGGCATATATGCAAGATATTTGACATAAAAGGTGTATGGGGGTCCGGGTAGTACCCTGGGGGACAGGAAACAAGGACAAAAAGTTTTTAAAAAAGTTTTTAAAGGAACAGTGAATTTTCGATGAAATAAAAGTTAAGAATAAAAATGAAATATGCCTTCAAATATCGTGCCTAGGAGGTCCCCATAACCTGCCTGTGAAGTGGCGGATTTGTAGGATGTATAGAAACATTTAAAAACAAAAAAATTACATTTCAAATGACAGTAAATGGTTTTCCTTTAATCTATTCATAAACAACTGCTTGGGGCGGCAGCCTGTATGAAAAGAGGAGACGTTTTGGGACACGCAGAACAAGTTTAGTGAATTTTTTGGCTAAATTATGGTGAAACTTATGCAGGCTTTGGATGAAAGTAACAATAGGTGCTTTAAAATTGGGCCTTTAGTGTCGGCAACAGTGCCGTCACACCGTAACTCCTCTGTGGTATTGTGGAAGAGTGCAGGGTTGGACCCTGCGGTCAAATATTAAAATGATATGAATCTGGTACAAGTGTCCGTGCACCCAAATATTTTGCCTTTGGTGGCAGCAAGTGCCTTCACACCGTATGCCCTCTGTGGTATTGTGGAAGAGTGCAGTGGTGGACCCTGCGGTCCAATATTAAAATGATATGAATCTGGTACAGGTGTCAATGCACCCAAATATTTTTCAACAATTTAAAAAGTTTGAGTTTGCACACAAACCGAACTCAATGCAAGTCAATGGGACTCGAAAGTTCGATTTTTAGAGTGCCCTCCAAGAGGGCATATATGCAAGATATTTGCCATAAAAGGTGTATGGGGGTCCGGGTAGTGCCCTGGGGGACAGGAAACAAGGACAAAAAGTAAAAAAAAAGGTTTTAAAGGAACAGTGAGTTTTCCATGAAATAAAGGTTAAGACTAAAAATGAAACATTCCTTCAAATATCGTGCCTAGGAGGTCCCCATAACCTGCCCGTGAAGTGGCGGATTTATAGGATGTATAGAAACATTTAAAAACAAAAAAATGACATTTGAAATGACGTTAAATGGTTTTCCTTTAATCTATTCATAAACAACTGCTTGGGGCAGCAGCCTATATGAAAAGAGGGGACATTTTAGTACACACAGAACAAATTTAGTGATTTTTTTGGCTAAATTATGGTGAAACTTATGCAGGCTTTGGATGAAAGTAACAATAGGTGCTTTAAAATTGGGCCTTTAGTGTCGGCAACAGTGCCGTCACACCATAACCCCTCTGTAGTATTGTGGAAGAGTGCAGGGTTGAACCCTGCGGTCCAATATTAAAATGATATGAATCTGGTATAGGCGTCAGTGGCAGTGCACCCAAATATTGTGCCTTTGGTGGCAGCAAGTGCCTTCACACCGTAAGTAACCCCTCTTTGGTATTGTGGAAGAGAGCATGGTTGGACCCTGCGATCAAATATTAAAATGATATGAATCTGGTACAGGCGTCAGTGCACCCAAATATTTGACTTTGGTGGCAGCAAGTGCCTTCACACCGTAACCCCTTTGTGGTATTGCGGAAGAGTGCAGTGGTGGAGGTTTTGGGAATGCAGAAGAGATACCCGATCTATTCAGTTACGTCAGCATCAGGGGATTGATAGCTGCTGATCCAGGACTGATTCATTTTTATAAATGTTAGCCGGTCTACAGAGGTCTACATCTTTTTGCTTGAGCCATTGCGTAGCCCCTGTCACGCGTTGGTTTAACTGCCACTTCGCCAGAGACAGAGAAGGAGGAGGAGGAAGAGGTGGTGGAGCAGACAGACCTCATACAAGCAGCGTTCTAGAGGCGTGGTGGATGAACAAGCTCCAGCACAGAGCCCCGTCCTGGATCCCTCCCAGCTGCAATCAGAGTTACCCAGAGTGCTGTGAAGGAAATGTAATGGCACTGTCCATGCTTGCTGGACCACGTGTCTAAAGTCATGTTCACCTTGCTGATGACTGCCTTTCCCAATGACTCCATAACATTGTCTTCAATGTGCTGGTATAGTGCTGGAATGGCCTTCCATGAAAAGAAATGACGTTTTGGAACCTACCACTGTGGTACAGCACATTCAGCAAATTCACGGAAGGAAGCAGAGTCCACCAGCTGGAAAGGCAGCAGCTGTAATGCGAGTAATTTTGCTAAGCTGGCATTTAGACGCTGTGCTTGGGGATGGTTCGGACTAGATTTTTCTTACGCTGCAGCAGCTGGGGCAATGTAATCTGACTGCGTAAATCTTCAGCTGATGGGATGCTGTCACATTCTGAGGAAGGACCTGGTACACCCATTACTGTAGCATCATCTCTGTCAGTGGAGGTTGTAGGCAATGACATGGGAGGACATATAGTGGGGGTAGAGACAGATGAGGAGGACCTATGCAAAGTGTTGTGCCAATGGGATTCGTGGCAGGTGGTCATATGTCGCCTCAAGCACGTGGTACCCAAGCGTGGGATGTCTTTCCCACACTTGATCCTCATCTAACATAGATTACACATAGCAACGGTGCGGTCTGCTGCACATTTCTTAAAAGAACTCCCAGACAGCAGACTTCCTGTACATGTGCTTTGAGACAACATCGCTCTGCACTTGAGCAGCTGTGACTTCTGATGCCTTGGACTGGCTACGGTTGGGCATACAGGACGTTCTGCCTCGTTTTTGTTGTGCCTCCTCCTCCTCCTCCCTTGACTCCTCTGTTCAATCAGGCACCCAGGTGGAGTCAGTGACCTCATCATCAATGTCATCTTCACCCCATATCTCCTCATCACTGGAGCCTTCCTCGCAATATGCTGCAGCTGCTGGGGCAACATGAGTGCCAGTTCTTTGTGTGTCACTGACACCCCCTCCCTCTAGGCTGATTTTACTCCCTTCCTCAACCTCAGAGATGCTGTGCATCCTCAAGCAGCATGTCACTGACACTGTCACTGTAGTCAAACAATTCAGCTGACTCCTCCGTGTATGATAGTGAGGCTTCGGCAGGAGTAGCTGTGGACATGGAGGCTGAATTAGATGTTTTGGCATCTGAGGTGGACTGTAAACCACTACAAGCCTGGCTGGCAGAGGACTCGGAGGATGAGGATGGCCTGGTTAGCCAATCCTGCAAATCCTCTGTATGTTGCTGCTGCTTAAGACGGCCAACACCAGTTAGAAACAAGGACAAGCGGGCCCCTGCAGAGGATGCACCACGTCCACAACGACCAGGGGCACAGCCTTCCGACACAGAGGCTGCTTGCCCTCTTATCTGTGTCTGGGAGCGTCTGCCTGTCCTTTTTGGTCTTTCTGACATGGTGAGTGATATATAGATTAAAGATATATAGAACTCTGATTCAACTCTGTTATAAAAATTGGAGATATGCAGAACTCTGATTCAACTGTGTTATCTAGATTAAAGATTTCCAGAACTCTGGTACAACTCAGTAAAACACCCTGATAGCTGGCAGCCAGTAACAAGACACAGATTAAAATTCTCAGAAACCTCCTATAAATCAGTGAGACCCCCTGATGGGTGGCAGTGACAAGATACAGATTAAAATTCGCAGAAATCTGCTAGAAGTGAGACCCCCCAATAGCTGCTGGCAGTGAGAACACACGGATTACAACAATTCCCAGATATCTTGTAGAAGTGAGACCCCCACAATAGCTGCTGGCAGTGAGAACACACAGATTACAACAATTCCCAGATCTCTTGTAGAAGTGAGACCCCACAATAGCTCCTGGCAGTGAGAACACACAGATTACAACAATTCCCAGATATCTTGTAGAAGTGAGTCCCCCACAATAGCTGCTGGCAGTGAGAACACACAGATTACAACAATTCCCAGATCTCTTGTAGAAGTGAGACCCCCCCCCCAATAGCTGCTGGCAGTGAGAACACACACTAACAGAACAATCTCCTCTCAAAAAACACGTGCTGGGGCTGCGAGGGACGCCTTATATAGTGTGCTGCAGGACTTAGCTCTGTGAGCCCATGATTGGGCAAAATTTGCCCAATCAGGACTCTGAGCCGTAATAGACATAGTCTTGCACCAGACCTGTGTTCAGGTGCAAGGCTGTAGCCAATTACAAGCTTTAGGCCAGTGGAAATGTGCATTGTGGTCCATTGTGGTGCATTGTGGGCGAACTCGAACCGAACACGCGGAAATGCGAAATGCGAAATGCGAACTCCGAACAAGTCAAACCGAACAGCTCATCCCTAGTCAGTAGGGGCCCAGTTTAAGAAGACACATTGGGCCCCCGCCGGTTTCCCTCTGATCATAAAAAATTAACAGGCAGCCAGCGGCGCACTCTGAAAATGCCACGGTGGCGCCTGCGCCGCCCCCTCACGGGATGTGTCACGTGAGGGGCGGCGCCAGTGCAACGTGCCTACTCCAGTTTTAGACTGGGATGCAGGCACGCTTAAGGCGCCACCGCGGCATTTTCAGAGTGCACAGCTGGCTGCCTGTTAGTTTCTATGATCAGAGGGAAACCGGCAGGGGCCCACTGTGTCTTCCCAAACCGGGCCCCTACCGACTCGCGGGCCCTCAGACAGAGCCAGTGAGCAAAGGGGTGGGGGGTGGGGCAGGGGCAATATATATCCATGTTTGAGCTTCTGGGGCAATATATATCCGTGTTTGAACTGCTGGGGCAATATATATCCATGTTTGAGCTGCTGGGGGCAATATATATCCGTGTTTGAACTTCTGGGGCAATATATATCCGTGTTTGAGCTGCTGGGGCAATATATATCCGTGTTTGAGCTGCTGGGGCAATAAATATCCGTGTTTGAGCTGCTGGGCACAATATATATCCATGTTTGAGCTACTGGGGCAATATATATCCATGTTTGAGCTGCTGGGGGCAATATATATCTGTGTTTGAACTGCTGGGGCAATATATATCCGTGTTTGAGCTGCTGGGGCAATATATATCCGTGTTTGAGCTGCTGGGGCAATATATATCTGTGTTTGAGCTGCTGGGGGCAATATATATCCTTGTTAGAGCTGCTGAGGCAATATATATCCCTGTGTGAGCTGCGGAGGCGATATATATACCTGTGTGAGCAGCTGGGGCAATATATATACCTGTGTGAGCAGCTGGGGGCAATATATATCCCTGTGTGAGTTGATGGGGACAATATATACCCATGTGTGAGCTGCTGGGGGAAATATATACCATGTGTGAGCTGCTGGGGGCAATATATATCCATGTGTGAGCTGCACATTACTGTGGGTTTTATTGCTGTGGTGCTCTGTGATGCGCTCATACACACTGCACATTACTGTGAGATTTTTTGCTATGCAGCTCTGTAATACGCTCATACACTCTGCACATTCCAGTGAATTTTATTTCTGTGGAGCTCTGTGATACGCTCATACACTCTGCACATTCCAGTGAGATTTATTTCTGTGGTGCTCTGTGATGTGCAGTGTGTCAGGATTGTACAGTATCTTTTAAAGTGATCGGCAGTTTCCCACATTTTCCACAGGGACTGTGCCGTGGCACAGCCTTAGCTGCAATGAGTGGGTGATGGCTGGCTGCTGCAGCAGTGCGGTGGCAATCTGTAAGTATGGAGGGGGCACAATTCGCTGCTGGGTCCAAGTGGATTTTCAAAAAGGTTATCTTTAGGAGTTCAGAAATAAATTCTTTAGCACAATAATGTATATGTGGGTGCTGCATTGTAGGGGGTGGGTTTTTTATGGGTGTGGCCTCCTGTGGGTGCGGAACAAGGGGGCCCCATGACTTCCTATTGCCCGGGGGCCCCATTAGTTGTCAGTCCGCCCCTGGGACAGACATAGGTCAGAGCAATGTAGTACAATACTCATTTTCTGGCAAGCTAGGCCTCTTGTTGTTAATCAAATACTGGCTGACCCTCAGCTATGATGTAACACATGTTCACATATCTTACATTAGCTATTAGCTAGATATAGCATGTGTAACAATAACAACAAACCACATTAGAATTGGGTGAGGTCAAAAAGATGAGGGGCTGTTAATACAGAAAATTTGTCATTTGCACAGTCCTTTTATAAAATTGCACCAGTCCTGGGGTAAAGCCCATTTTCAGTGTTCTGCACTCATTTGGTTCCAGTATGTCTGATTATTCCCCCCCCTCCACCACTGCATTCCATAAACTGTAACGCTAATTTCCCTTTTTTAATTGTATTTCAAAATTAAAATCTTGTATACATACATACATATATACATTTTTGGAAGTAAAAGGGTTAAAGATGAACCTGCAGCATGACAAACACAGGTGGCAACAACATATGATTGCACAGTATAATCCAGGAAAATGAAAAATAGCTAATCAGCACTTACTCAAAACTAAGCTTAGAAAGTATATACTGTATATTGTGATAGAACACAGGGCATGGTCTTCTAGCCTTGGGGAGATTGCTTCTGTTACAGCCGGTATGGATATGTGATATGATTTGGGTCTCTGGTATAGAACATATGGAGTCCAGGGTGGTCCAGTGCTGCACACCACGATTTGCTTGAAGCTCAGCAGGTGGAAAGTCCAGACAAGGAATTATTTATCAACCAAGGAGTTCCTCACCTGCAGGATAATAAGGTTCCCAGAGAGCAGTGGCGTAACGTGGGGGGGGGCCTCGGGGGCAGTCGCCCCGGGTGCAATTTTCTTAGGGGCGCAAAATTTCAAAAGAAATTTGAACCACTAATATTTTCCAGCAGGGATCAGCACTGGTGTCCGTGAGAGGTCCTTGCACGGGCAGCTGCCAGTTTTGCAGTGGCGGTGACTTAGCACTCAGCGTCCGAAAGGGAGGACCATGACAGAAAATTCTGGTCCTGTCCTGACTCCTCTTTAACGCTGACATGAGTCACATCAAGCAGCGCAGCATTATTCGACGGAACACCCTGTACCACGCTCGTCAGCCCCCCTTGAAGCCTTGTGCCAGCGCCATGCCGTTGGCAGCCCTGCAGCCTCTGATCAGAAAGGAGGGAGGCACCTGCCCTGCAGCACATTTAAAATCCGGTCCCCACTAAGCCCCCTGGACAGCCCCCCCCCGGGCCTCCAGCAACTCCATGCAGGTAGGTGACACTTTGTGACACCAGAGCAGCGTGACCAACACATAGTGAGGTGGTACTAGGGGTACAGGGAGAGGGTGACTGGAGGTTCAGGGAGAGAATGACTGGGGATACTGGGAGAAAGTGGAGGTACTTGGAGAGAGAAAGAGTGACTGGTGGTACTCGGAGAGGGAGAGTGACTGGAGGGAACTTGGAGGGAGAGAGTGACTGGAGGTACTGGGAGAGAGTGACTGGAGGTACTGGGAGAGAGTGACGGGGTACTGGAAGAGAGTGACTGGGGTACTGGGAGAGAGTGACTGGGGGTTCTTGGAGAGAGTGACAGGGGGTACTTGGAGAGAGTGGGGGTACTGGGAGAGAGAGAGAGAGAGTACCTGGGGGTACTGCAAGAGACTGACTGTGGGTAAGTGAAGAGAGAGTGACTGGGGGTAACTGGGAGAGTGTGACTGCGGGCACTGGGAGAGGGTGACTGGGGGTACTGGGAGAGGGTGACTGGGTATAGTATGAGAGCAGAACTATGCTAGGGTATACTGGGACAGGGTGACTGGTAGCAGTGGCATAGCATGGGGGGCATGTGTGTTTCATTTTTTTATTATACCAGTATTTTGTTAATATACAATACATCTGCTTGTGGGATAAGGGGGTCAATACTCTACCGGTGGAAGGGAATCAGGGTGTCTTACCATGTTCGCAGGTTGGGGGTGGCACAATTTTTGCCTTGCCCCGGGTGCTGACAACCCACGCTACGCCACTGCCATAGAGGGATTCAGAGAGAGAGCGAATCCTGAGCAGAAAGGGCGAAACTACAGCTCTCTCTAAAGCAAGACTGTAACCTGTGAGCTGAAAGAGAACTGAAAAGATCTTTTGCCATTGTATTTTTCTTTTTTTGTTATTTTGTTAGTTGGCTGTGCGAAAGCCAAATCTTGATAGCTAGTGGTAGAGCTCAGCAAGGGCTATTTTTTTTTCTCTCTACATGCTTGCCAGACATTAAAATATAAAGATTGTACTATTTCTAAAAAAAATATATATATATTTGGGCCCTATCACCTCCTTAACGCTAGTGCTCACAAAAATGAGATTTGGCGCCTGGTTAATTAAGGTGATAGCGATCGGGAGGTGATGTGGCCGTAACGCTAACAGGTTAAATAACCCGAAAGTGAATCGGTATTAACGCTTTTTAGCGCAAGCTTACTATACTTTGTACCCCCTATGCTTAACATGGGGAGTGCAAAGTGTAAGCAGAGTGTAATTAGTGTTAGTCCTGACGCTAATTGCAAACAGCTGTTGCTAACTAAAAATGTTTGCTACAGCTTAGAGCTGCACCTAACTGATTCCGCTTCTGTGGAAGCAGGTAGCTGCAGCTGGAACACCCCCCACCCAAAAAAAATAATTAAATACTCACCTCTCATCTCATGGCGAGAACGGCGGCCCGATCTGCCGCTTCTGATCACCAAGAACAAAGTGAGACTGAGGAAAAATACTCCTCAGTCTACTTCCGCAATCACTACGCGAACCTACAGGTTCTCGCGAGAGTCTAATGGACTCCATGGAGGGGATGCTGGGGATGGCTCTTTAGCGCTGCCCCAAGCATCCTGTTGCCTAGCAGCCGCTACAGTGCTTGCTGCTGAGCTCAGCACCTGCCCCGTAATCTACAGGTAAAACGGGAAAGCTACAGGGAGATTAACGAATGCTAATGTTTCCCCTTAGCATCCCCAGTTTAGCCGTAGGCAGTCGATAGTGCCCTTTGTGTGGTATTCTGGAAGACTGTGATTATTTGTTCCATATCACATATGGTAGAGAATGCAGGTATCAACTGAAAAAAAGGAAGCTTTACCACAGAAAAGTATAAGACCAAGCTGTTTTGTTCTGTCACAATGTGGAAACACATTATTCACAATATGCAAACAACTTCTAAATAAAAAATACATTATTAGAAATTGCCTTCTGAAGAAAGTAAAATTATGGATTTTTACAAAAAAACTAGGCTATATCGATCTACGTTCTCATGAAAAATTTAATTTAAAAATAAATGATGGTGATTTGGTTACAAAATATACAGGTCTATTCACTAAAGGTGAAACTCTTGAGAATTGAACGGAGAAGTAAAAAATTCAGGTCATAATAGCCAAACCAAATAAATTCTCCCACTTATTTCACTTTCCAAATCTGCTATTTTGTCTAGATTGTTCTCTTCTCCTGCCAATTCTCCTTATTTTCACCTTTTAGTGAATAGACCTGATAGTTATACATTGCATACTTCTGCCACAATGTCAAAGCACTCCACTGCAGGTTCTATCCTTCCTAACCCAATGACTGCTCATATGAGGTAAATCCACTTACTACTAGCAGCACATAGTTTTAATCTAGTAATATATAGTTATATATTTAATATAGTATAGTAGGAAAGGGAAGTGCTCATGCCACTGTACAGAGCACTGGTGAGACCTCACTTGGAGTACTGTGTGCAGTACTGGAGACCGTATCTCCAGAAGGATATAGATACCTTAGAGAGTTCAGAGAAGGGCTACTAAAATGGTGTACGGCTCGAAGGAGAAAAGTTTCCAGGAAAGGCTTAATGATCTTAACATGTACAGCTTGGAAAAAAGACGAGACAGAGGAGATATGATAGAAACATTTAAATACGTAAAGGGAATCCACAAGGTAGAGGAAGGGGGAGTATATTTAAAAGGAAACAAAGTAGCAAAACAAGAAGACATAGTCTTAGATTAGAGGGGCAAAGGTTTAAAAGTAACATCAGGAAGCATTATTTTACTGACAGGGTGGTGGATACATGGAACAGCCATCCAGTAGAAGTGGTAGAGGCCAAAACAGTGATTTAAGTGAATTTAAGCAGGCATGGGTAGGCATAAGGCTATCCTAAATAAAAGATAAATCCAGGTAAGTATCCATGTAATTGGGCAGACTAGATGGGCCGAAAGGTTCTTCTCTGCCGACATTTTTCTATGTTTCTAAGTGGAGTGCTCTGAATTTTGTATGTTAATAGTGGTGGTGTCTGTAAAACTGTACTCTCTTTTGGGAAATTGTAGATACTTGCTGAAATAATCAGTTCCTCCTTTTTACCTCTTTAGGGTGGTGTGGAGGTCCATTCCCTTATAGTGATCTCTACTTTTGCTTATAGCAGTTCTGAACATGAGGGGTTGCTGTATCCCTGATCCTACAAGTGTGAGAAGTAAATCTAGCTTCTGCTTTCTTGATTTTATTTGCTTGTTAGTTTGCCTTTTCAATAAAAGTTTTATTAAGGTTTCGCAGTTTACATAAACAGTACAGCAAAGCATGAATATGAAGACTCAGACATTACGAACTGTACATGTGTTAGGTAACAATCAAGTGGAGTCAAATAATCCTTAACTATACAAACTTTAAGCTCGTACCTGAAATAACTCACCTGTGCATATAAAACACTGTAAGATTGACGTATGAAAGGGGGGTATGATAGCCAAAAATGGGAAGGGGGCAACGCAAAGCAAAATACTCTTAAAGCTGACAGTATAGCAAGAGTAGTCATAAACACAGTCCCAGTCCGAAGACTTGAAAGGCATGACCCAAGCCTCTGGGCCTGTACTCAGCACCTAAGAATCGAGAAGCTGGTGGCCAAGTTATGCATCGTTGGTTCTCCTGTACTCTCTATCACGACAGGAAGGGTACCAAGGTGCCAACCTACGTCTGAGACGCTAACCCTTGTGATTTCTTGGATAGGAAGTGCAATCACCAATATGCTTGTTAGTTTCCCATGGTATTGACAGAGGTCAATCCAGGGGGAACACAAGGGAACACAGTTCCTGCACTATTTTTGCAGAAGTATTGGAGTTCCCATTGGTCCCATACACAGGTGTTCATTCATGTCTCCTCTTTTTAAGTCATAATGCATATAAGGTTTATCACACATTTTTGCTAAAATACACATATATACAAAAATATATATTTGAGTGTGCTTTTGTGTTAGGTGCAAGATAATCTTTGCTTTGGGGACAGAAATCTTGGTGAGTTGCCACTTTTCTTTTCTTTAGCTCTTGACCCATTGCTACTGGTATGCTCCATGTGCCCATCTTTTGAGAAAGGCACATCATTTTATAATCATTATCCAAAAAAATTGTATCCTATTTACTCTTCATTGTGTGCTTCACTGCCTTTTACAAGGAGTCAATTATTTAACCATCTACTCTGTCGATAATGCTTAGGTTTAACCCCTTATTCTACATTGGAAGATAACATTATTAGGGAGCATAGTCAGGAAATACCACTCTTAAAAGCATGAGTACAATATCATCAGGACAGTTTAACAGGCCCTCAGAATCAATCCTTCTCTATCATGGTTATCGACAGATACTAATGTCATTGATCTGCATGACATCTACATTGTTAAGCGCCAGCTTCTATAATTATGCATGTACGTTCTGTGCCTGTTTATAACAACCTTTTAACATTGTAAGTACCTATTGTAGTGCCAGAAGAGTCCAAAGAATTAAAAGTACTTCCCCTAAGTTTAATGATAGAAAAAACATACATCAATATCAATTTAGAAAATACTGTTTACCTTAGGTCAGTGATTCCCAACCGCGGTCCTCAAGTACCCCCAACAGATCAGGTTTTCCAGATAGCTGAAGCACAGCACAGCACAGGTGATATGATTTGCTGCTCAGTGATTGGAGGATTCAGTCTGCATTTCCACAAGGTAATCATTAAAACCTGGCCTGTTAGGGGTACTTAAGGACCACGGTTGAGAACCACTGCCTTAGGTGGTTAGTGGTGACAGGGCTTATTAGTGTCTGGTTGGATCAAGCAAAAACAATCCAAACAGCTAAAAATACATTTTATATAGTACAATTATAAACAAACCTTAAGAAGAGCAGATTCTACAGGCAACAATACAAAAATGTGTGTCTCACTTCTCATCGAAAAAATTTATAAGGTAAGATTTAGGTCTCAAAGGTTCAATTATTATTTGTTTTTGTCTGTGTTAATTACAGAAGTGCCGAGGAGATACAGGACACATTTTTAAATATTGTTATAATTGGGCCAATTTCAGATTTGTTCCTTTATCCTTTTACAAATAATGCAAAATACCAATATATCTTGTTTGGTCTTTTAGTTTGTCTGTTTCCTCAACAGTAAACAGTGTTGATGTTACACTGGACTGTCACTGGAAACTGGAGATACAGACCACTTGGATCTAAAGGGTCTCATCCCTACTCAATTTACCTGTGTACTATTTATTTTATTTTATTGAAGCAGCCTGGAATTTGGACATCAATCCAGCAAACAATCATGTAATGACATAGCCAAACAAATATACAGCAATATGGGACATATCAAATTTGAGTCCTACAACAATTAACCTCCCTGACTGCCTATTTATTATGGAATTTCTTGTCTAAAAGCGGTCAATTTTTTTTTTTGCCCCCCCTAAGTGGCATCCCAAGTGTGGCTCGGGTTAAATTCCTATGTTGGAAGCGGTAACCCCGAGCAACACTCAGGATGCCGCTGGATGCATCACCTCTCCCTGCGCTCCCTCAAAGTCCCCAGCTGTCTCCTCTGGCGATCGTGACCTCATTACTTCCTGGTTTCCTCCTTGCTAGAAGGAATCCAGCAAGTATGAGGTCGCGATCGCCGGAGGAGACTGCAGAGATCGGCGAGGGAGCGCAGGGAGAGGTGATGTATACAGTCCGAGTGTGTCTCGGGGTTACCGCTCTCAGCGGTGAAATTTAACCCCGAGACACACTCGGGAACACTGCTAGGGAGGTTAAGAGCAAGTCACAAAATCACTAATAAGAAGAAATCCGGTGCGAAAACGTATAAGTGTGAGTCTACCCTAATATGTAAGATGAGGGAACATGACCATCAAAGGAAATCACCCCCTAAAACAGAGGTCCCAAACCTCCTTAATGTGTCCCATGCCAACTGAAGTATAGGGCAACCCCATAAACATTGCAATAGGTCAGGAGGAGACTGGCAGTATATTAGCATGAGCCAGCCTGGCTGGCGAGTGATATGCACGATGTTGAATTTCATATACATATACCAATAGCCAATGGAGGGAAGCAGTCTACGTGACCTCAATGTGGCTCATATTATGTCTTCTGCCTGAAGGTTCGGGACATCCTGTACCCCTTTTGAATAAAGCACCACTTCTAGAGGTCAGTTCACTTCCCTCCCAGGGAGCAGAATAAATTTTAGCGGTAGAGGGTACGTTTGAGGGTTTTGTGGAAATGACTGACAAATGGGTTTTTAAAATCAGCCAGCGTGAGAGAGGTCAAGCACTTGGAAAGGTATGTTTGCAGTTGATAAAAATAAATTGGATGGATAGTGAGAGGAGCTATTTTATAATCCAATTCGGCCAAGGTCCATGGTTTATTCATAGTGGGATTGAGAAAATTGGAGATTCTCTGGACTCCTAGCTGCGTTAGCACGTTAAAAGCTAGGACAGGAGAGGCATTTTGGAAGTCTGGATTATGCAGTGTAGGGGTATATAAAACAAGTGCAGATATCATATTTTTTCTTGTTTTATACATGTTGCTGGGCTGGATACATCTGGCAGTTGCAGCCGCCCCATCGGGGAATCGACGTGACCCCACCCCTCCTGTACTATGTATATAACATTGTTTGCCAATTTTTCTTATTTTTTGCCAGGTGATCCATGCAGCACCAAAAATTGGATTCTATAGGATAATGGGGAGTATATTTTGTGTTGGGATATGAAGGAGTGTAAGGGGATCGTCCATCGGGGACATCACCCTATCCACTTCAGAGAAGGTTTACGTAGAGGGACCTTTAATCCAATTAACTATAAAGCGATATAGGTGTAACGGGCGCTGTGGTGCTCACATAGGAGTAGCGAGGTTGAGATCTTATTGGACAGAATTATCTGCTCGATCGTAACAAAATAAACAGTATTTTCAGACTTATACCCCAAAGCCAAGGAGTATGACAAGAGAACTGAACTGCTACTAAGTTCCAAAGGTTCCGAGACCAACGGACAACTTAGAGCACACAACAATACAGAGAGCTGCAAGACTGGAGTGGGTGTACCAAGGTAGTAAGTTTGACAGTTAATGAATTGTGCAGACTGCAGGGCAGTCAACGATCGGACCAATTTAGAGTTTTCTGTGAAACCAAAACGGGTATGTTCTACCTTATAATCACCAGGGTCTATTGACACACATAACGGCGTAAGGATTGTTCAAGCCCGGGTACACTTGGCAAACTGAGCAAGATTAACTTAAGCAGAAAACAAGCGGTATTTCGTTATTGCAGTTTGTACAAGCATGCACGATTGTATATCATGAACCATAGGCTTGGCGCAGAACCTCGATAAGACTTTATATGGTACACTAGAGCAAAATGGGAATATCCCCAAGAGGCGAGTAAAACCCCAAGCAGCCTGCATAGGGTTAAACCAACAACGCACAGCACTTGCAACCGCTATAGCATGTAACATGAGAATAGTCAAAGACAAGCCGGGTCAAAATTGGGAGCAGGAATCGTAGACGTGAATGGGACGGCAACTTGACCAGCAATGAGAATCAAATAGGAAGCAATATGGGAATGAACTCCACGTCAGGGTGACAAGGCAACTCCTCGCGCCCTGCTTTAAACCCGGCGGCTCCTCATGACCACGCCAGGCCCCACCCCCTCGGATGCCGCTTGACCATTACATGGTGCTGGCATTTGACCAGCCAGTGGCACCGAACCATGCCCAGACCCCCCAGGAAGCACAGCAGGGGCTGAGGATATACAGTTGTGTTCAAAATTATTCAACCCCCACTGAAATTGAGTGTTTTGGCCAGTTTGACATTGATTTTGATCATTCAGTCATCTTGCTTACAATTAAATCAAAGAGGCACGTGTAGGTCAGACAAATATAACACAACATTTATAATGAAATAACCACAAATGTCTTTTCTGTGCTCACATTATTATCAGTTTTATTCAACCCCCAAGTGACATTCAATCTTAGTACTTAGTACAACATCCTTTTACAGTTATAACAGCTTTTAAACGTGAAGCATAGCTTGACACAAGTGTCTTGTAGCGATCTATGGGTATCTTTGCCCATTCGTCATGGGCAAAAGCCTCCAGTTGAGTCACATTCTTAGGCTTGCGCACTGCATCTGCTTTCTTTAAGTCCCACCAGAGGTTCTCAATCGGATTTAAGTCAGGTGACTGCGATGGCCACTCCAAAATGTTCCAGCCTTTAATCTGCAACCATGCTCTAGTGGACTTGGAGGTATGTTTGGGATCATTGTCCTGTTGAAAGGTCCAACGTCTCCGAAGCCTCAGGTTTGTGACAGACTGCATCACATTTCTCATCCAATATCTCCTGAGAATTCATGGTACCTTGCACACGCTGAAGATTCCCTGTACCTGCAGAAGCAAAACAGCCCCAAAGCATGATTGACCCCCCCCGCCATGCTTCACAGTAGGCAAGGTGTTCTTTTCTTCATAGGCCTTGTTCTTCCTCCTCCAAACATAGCGTTGATCCATGGGCCCAAACAGTTCTAATTTTGTTTCATCAGTCCACAGAACACTATCCCAAAACTTCTGTGGTTTGTCCACATGACTTTTGGCATACTGCAGTCGACTCTTCTTATTCTTTGGAGACAGCAAGGGGGTGCGCCTGGGAGTTCTGTCATGGAGGCCTTCATTACGCAGTGTGCGCCGTATTGTCTGAGCTGAAACTTCACTACCCACATCTGACAAATCTTTTCTCAGTTCCTCAGCAGTCACACGAGGACTTTTCTCCACTCTACGCTTCAGGTAGTGCACAACAGTCAAAGTCAGCATCTTCTTTCTGCCACGACCAGGTAGCGTTTCAACAGTGCCCTTTGCCTTGAATTTGCGAATGATGCTTCCTATGGTCTCTCTTGGTATGTTTAACATCTTTGCAATCTTCTTATAGCCATTGCCCTTCCTGTGAAGAGTAATCACCTCTTCTCTTGTCTTCCTGGACCATTCTCTTGACTTCACCATGTTTGTAACCACACCAGTAAATGTCTAGAAGGAGCTGAGTATCACAGTCATTTTAAAGCTGCCTAATTGGTGCTTATTATGCTTTATTGCTATGACATCCACAGGTGTTTTCAATACCTGATTGAAAACACTTGAATGAACCTCTGTTCTTCAGAGTGGTAGTCTTTAAGGGGTTGAATAATTGTGTCAATGAAGAATTCACAAAATAAACATTTACTACTGTATTACAAAACCAATTGATGTCACTTTAGTTGCATATGGTTCTTTAAAAAGTCCTTGTAGGATTTCATTCTGAATACAATTACAAATGTACACTAAATTCCCTAAAACCCTTTACAGCATTGGGGGTTGAATAATTTTGAACACAACTGTAAAAATAGGTCCGCCAGGTTATAATTGAAAACATTCGGGAGATTTATACCACTTTATTTATTTGGTAGTTGAAGAGCCAATAAGCCAATGCAAGCTTTATTTCACTGCAAAACGTAAGACACTCTCAGCTTCTGGAGATACTTTACATCATGTTGCTTGAGAAGGACAAGAAGGACTTGGAGGGGATAAAGAATTTTTTAAAAGATTACCATTTTGATGAGAGCATACCTACCAAGATATGATCGAGGTGAAGAACTCCACCTGTCCAAAAGCTGCTTGACCTGCACCAGCATAGGGGGAATATTTACTGCATAAATGGCTGACACCCTGTCCAGCAGATGAGTACCTATATATGTGGTGGGTAGATGACCACCGAAAGGGAATTGAGGTGGTCCATGAGCCACCAACCAAAGGCCATAGCCATAGTTTTTCCTTAATTAATTCTGATGTTAGGCAGCCTTAGAAAAATCCTCCAATAAAGACATTAAGTTAGGAAGTAGGGATGAGCTGTTCGGTTCGATCAGTTCGGAGTTCGATTCGAACTTTGGCCATTCGCAAGTTCGCGAACTTCGAACATTTTGGCGTGTTCGGTTCGAGTTCGCAAATTTTTTTTTTTTTTAAAAGTATAAGAAAATGCTTAAAAAATACTAAAAAATCAAGAAATAAAGAGACTCTTTACTGCAAAATATTATAAGCAACGGTTTATTAGATATTGAATTAAAAACTAATGTGTACGTGCAAAGATTCTCACCTCTAAATGACCTGTGTTTTCAAACGGTAAACAACAGGTGTTTTTAGTCTGGTCTAATGTATTTGATACATTGTATGTATGTAGACTATACTGAGGGTGTGGTGTCTGCTTCTGAGAAGTGTTAATTTCTCTACTAAATCTTCCTCTAATATGCTGCATTTCACTGCTGTGTGCTCAGCTCATTTTTACCGCTTTCACTCATCATGTTTAAACACGATTTGAAGCCACATTTTATTAACCCCTTAAGGACCGAGGACGTACCATGTACGTCATTGCAGCGGGTCTCTCTTAGACCCGCTGACGTACATGGTACGTCCTGCCGTTTTTTGAGTGCTGGAAGCGATCGGATCGCTTCCAGCAGCTCAAACGCCATTGCAGGCTGCCTGGGAGTCCAGGCAGCCGTGCAATGGTGGTTAGAAGTGCCGGGGCACCATGTGATCGCTCCCCGGGAGCGATCAACATCCGGTTTCACCGGAGAGGTGCCGGCACTTCTAGAGAGCGCTGGAAGCGATCGGATCGCTTCCAGCTGCTCTGAGTATATTACAAGGATGCCTCGACATCGAGGCATCCTTGCAATATGCTTACCTGCCGCCGGTCCGTCCGTGATCGCTCCCCCCGAGCGATCACTTCCGGTAGCGGCAGGAAGTACTGAGTGCCACGAGGTATCGTGGCACTCAGTACAAAAACGATCACATCAGTGATCAGGTGCTCTGCTGGGTGCCTCGAGGGATCAAGGCACCCAGCAGAGTAAAAAAAAGTGAAAAAAAAGTGAAAAAAAAAGTAAAATAAAAATAAAAATAAATAAAATAAACTGACGGTTAGGGTTAGGGTTAGGGTTAGGGGTAGGGTTAGGGGTAGGGTTAGGGGTAGGGGTAGGGTTAGGGTTAGGGGTAGGGTTAGGGGTAGGGTTAGGGGTAGGGTTAGGGGTAGGGGTAGGGGTAGGGTTAGGGGTAGGGGTAGGGTTAGGGGTAGGGGTAGGGTTAGGGGTAGGGGTAGGGTTAGGGGTAGGGTTAGGGTTAGGGTTAGGGGTAGGGTTAGGGGTAGGGGTAGGGGTAGGGTTAGGGTTAGGGCTAGGGTTAGGGTTCTAAGGGCAGGGTCATCTTGGGGCTGAGTGGGATGTTCCTAGCCTGCCTCATCAGAGAGGCAGGCTAGCAACATCCAATCAGAAGTTAGAAAAAATCAAAATAAAATTTCTAATTTGTCAGGTCAGGTCAATATTTTGTAAATATTGGCTCTGACCTCTGTGATTCTCCCTCCCTCTCCTCACTTGTGTTTTGGTGAGCGAGAGAGAGAGATCAGATTTGACAGGTTAGAGATTTTAGTGAGATTTAGTGAGATTAGAAAAATTGAGGCAGATTTAGAGAGATTTTAGGGAGATTTAGAAGAATTGAGGCAGGTTTAGAGGGATTTAGAGAGATTTAGGTGTTTATTTGTATTTTCTTGTGAAACCCAACGGTTCTTCTAAGAACCAACAATCCGCTTATATATATATAATAATTATAAAATTTTATAATCTATTATATATAATGTCTGAGAGGGTGTACAGCGCCGAGGAGGCATATGCCATCCTGGCGTCAGAATCTGAGGCATCTGCGTCAGACTCAGACCCTCATTTCGACCCCGCTAACTGCTCAGAGACGTCGCTAGATACATTATCTACGCTGGCTGATGTATCTAGTGATGTTTCTGATGCAGATCCTGGGTCACCACCTGCCAGCAGGAGACGCACAGCTCCAGCTGAGGAGTGGGTAGTGCCTCATCGCCAGAGGCCAGATATCCCTCCTTTCACGGCAAATCCTGGCATCAATATTGATGTTGCAGGATTTACCGCCACACAGTTTTTGCAGGTGTTTATGGGGATGATTTGTTGGGCCACATCGTGGCCCAATCAAATCTGTATGCCCATCAGCATTGTGCTGCGAAGCCAGACTCCTACTTGGCAAGGCAGCAATGGACCCCGCTAGATGTGCCAGAATTTCTGAAATTCTGGGCACTTACTATGCTGAGGGCATCATAAAGAAGCCCTCAATTCGCTCCTACTGGAGCAGTAGCCCCATCTGCTCTACCCCCATTTACCCCCAATCAATGTCACGTAGAAGGTATGAAAACATTTTGCGTTTCATGCACTTCAGTGACAACAGCCTGTGCCCCCCTAGAGAGCATCCCCAGTTTGACAGGCACCAGACTTTTACATTTTATTCGTACATTTTTATGTTCTACAATTGGTGCTGTATTTTGCCAAAATCTTTGCACACCTATGCATGGGGGGCATGGGTGTACTCAGGAGATCTTGCAGAAAACAACCTGGAGAGTTTTCATGCAGTAACAAACAACAGTGTCTCCTAAATCACAGTCCAAAACTACTGTGGGCGTAAAAATCTGAAAATTTAAAAATTACACCACACACCTTCTCAAATGTTTTGGGCTAAAACCGTTGCATCCATGGCATCAAAGCACTCCATATGCAATACCTTAGGGTGCCAACATAACAAATATAAACAATTTTCTGGCAATAATTCAAACTGGGGTATGCGGTAGACCCAAAACCAAAGATAGGCCTAGCTGAAGAAATAATCTCAATTTCAACTCCAATGAAAAAGTCATAAAAATTGTATTTGAACCTTCCCAAAATCCTGGCAAACCTATGCATGGGGGGCATGGGTGTACTCAGGAGATCTTGCAGAAAACAACCTGGAGAGTTTTCATGCAGTAACAAACAACAGTGTCTCCTAAATCACAGTCCAAAACTACTGTGGGCGTAAAAATCTGAAAATTGAAAAATTACACCACACACCTTCTCAAATGTTTTGGGCTAAAACCGTTGCATCCATGGCATCAAAGCACTCCATATGCAATACCTTAGGGTGCCAACATAACAAATATAAACAATTTTCTGGCAATAATTCAAACTGGGGTATGCGGTAGACCCAAAACCAAAGATAGGCCTAGTTGAAGAAATAATCTCAATTTCAACTCCAATGACAAAGTCATAAAAATTGTATTTGAACCTTCCCAAAATCCTGGCAAACCTATGCATGGGGGGCATGGGTGTACTCAGGAGACCTTGCAGAAAACAACCTGGAGAGTTTTCATGCAGTAACAAACAACAGTGTCTCCTAAATCACAGTCCAAAACTACTGTGGGCGTAATAATCTGAAAATTGAAAAATTACACCACACACCTTCTCAAATGTTTTGGGCTAAAACCGTTGCATCCATGGCATCAAAGCACTCCATATGCAATACCTTAGGGTGCCAACATAACAAATATAAACAATTTTCTGGCAATAATTCAAACCGGGGTATGCGGTAGACCCAAAACCAAAGATAGGCCTAGTTGAAGAAATAATCTCAATTTCAACTCCAATGACAAAGTCATAAAAATTGTATTTGAACCTTCCCAAAATCCTGGCAAACCTATGCATGGGGGCATGGGTGTACTCAGGAGATCGTGCAGAAAACAACCTGGAGAGTTTTCATGCAGTAACAAACAACAGTGTCTCCTAAATCACAGTCCAAAACTGATGTGGGTGTGAAAATGAAAAATGACCACCAAACTGTATCCAATTTGTTTGGAGCAAACGGATGCATCCATAGCATAAAAAAACACTCCATTTACAATACTTTGGGGTGTTAGCTTACCAAATATATGCACGTTCATAAAACTGGGGTATGTAAAAAGGCCCCTAAAAAGAAGATAAGCAAAGAAGATACTGTATGTCAAATTAGAAAATTGACAAGCACATGTCAAAGATTGGCGTAGCACCCCAAAAACAACAGAACAAATCTATATATGGGTGGTATCAATTTACTCAGAAGATGTTGCTGAACATATTTTGGGGTGTTTTTTGGCAGTAACCCATAACTGGATTTGACAATTCATGCCTAAAGTACAATGTGTGTGAAAAAATAACACAAAAAGTGACTACCTGAAAGTTTGACATAGAGCTAGTGCATGGAAAGTGTTAAAATACAACTCTTTGAAGCACCCTAGGGTGTTGCCCTTTCTAAAAATATATGGTTTGATGGGGGTAAATTACTTTGGCCGGCTTCAAAAATGTCCCAAATAGGACATGGGTGCATGATGACGAAATGTGAAAATTCCAAGTTGGAAAACTGAAATGCGCACCCCCCAAATAAGGCCTATTAGCCCCCAAATGACCCGACATACCTATACATGGGTGGTATCAATTTACTCAGAAGATTTTGCTGAACATATTTTGGGGTGTTTTTTGGCAGTAACCCATAACTGGATTTGACAATTCATGCCTAAAGTACAATGTGTGTAAAAAAATAACACAAAAAGTGACTACCTGAAAGTTTGACATAGAGCTAGTGCATGGAAAGTGTTAAAATACAACTCTTTGAAGCACCCTAGGGTGTGCCCTTTCTAAAAATATATGGTTTGATGGGGGTAAATTACTTTGGCCGGCTTCAAAAATGTCCCAAATAGGACATGGGTGCATGATGACGAAATGTGAAAATTCCAAGTTGGAAAACTGAAATGCGCACCCCCCAAATAAGGCCTATTAGCCCCCAAATGACCCGACATACCTATACATGGGTGGTATCAATTTACTCAGAAGATGTTGCTGAACATATTTTGGGTGTGTTTTTGCAGTAACCCATAACTGGATTTGACAATTCATGCCTAAAGTACAATGTGTGTGAAAAAATAACACAAAAAGTGACTACCTGAAAGTTTGACATAGAGCTAGTGCATGGAAAGTGTTAAAATACAACTCTTTGAAGCACCCTAGGGTGTGCCCTTTCTAAAAATATATGGTTTGATGGGGGTAAATTACTTTGGCCGGCTTCAAAAATGTCCCAAATAGGACATGGGTGCATGATGACGAAATGTGAAAATTCCAAGTTGGAAAACTGAAATGCGCACCCCCCAAATAAGGCCTATTAGCCCCCAAATGACCCGACATACCTATACATGGGTGGTATCAATTTACTCAGAAGATGTTGCTGAACATATTTTGGGGTGTTTTTTGGCAGTAACCCATAACTGGATTTGACAATTCATGCCTAAAGTACAATGTGTGTGAAAAAATAACACAAAAAGTGACTACCTGAAAGTTTGACATAGAGCTAGTGCATGGAAAGTGTTAAAATACAACTCTTTGAAGCACCCTAGGGTGTGCCCTTTCTAAAAATATATGGTTTGATGGGGGTAAATTACTTTGGCCGGCTTCAAAAATGTCCCAAATAGGACATGGGTGCATGATGACGAAATGTGAAAATTCCAAGTTGGAAAACTGAAATGCGCGCGCACCCCCCAAATAAGGCCTATTAGCCCCCAAATGACCCGACATACCTATACATGGGTGGTATCAATTTACTCAGAAGATGTTGCTGAACATATTTTGGGGTGTTTTTTGGCAGTAACCCATAACTGGATTTGACAATTCATGCCTAAAGTACAATGTGTGTGAAAAAATAACACAAAAAGTGACTACCTGAAAGTTTGACATAGAGCTAGTGCATGGAAAGTGTTAAAATACAACTCTTTGAAGCACCCTAGGGTGTGCCCTTTCTAAAAATATATGGTTTGATGGGGGTAAATTACTTTGGCCGGCTTCAAAAATTTCCCAAATAGGACATGGGTGCATGATGACGAAATGTGAAAATTCCAAGTTGGAAAACTGAAATGCGCACCCCCCAAATAAGGCCTATTAGCCCCCAAATGACCCGACATACCTATACATGGGTGGTATCAATTTACTCAGAAGATGTTGCTGAACATATTTTGGGGTGCTTTTTGGCAGTAAACCTTAAAGTTCACAGTACATGTATTCTTAAATTGCGTTCAAAAAAAAAAATCACCAAATTTTTTTTTTTTCTCAAACTTTGGCTTAGATTTGTGGTAAAATGGTTTGCATGGAAAGAGTCAAAATACCCCAAGTTTAATACCTTGATTTGTGTACTTTAAAAAAATATGTATATGTGGAGGGTTATTCAGGAATTAGTGACAGATATCAGTGTTACAATGTCACTATCACTAGTTTTGAAAATAAACTCTTTGGAAATGGCAAAGTGCTACTTGCACTTATTGTTGCATAAAATAAGGAAAAAAGCGAGGAATATGTAAACATTGGGTATTGCTAAACTCAGTACTAAATTTAGAAACTACCAAGGAATTAATTTTCTTTTGACGGTTGTTGATACATAAGAAATTTTGGGGGTCAAAGTTCGAAAAAGTGGTGTTTTTTCAATTTTTGTGTCATATTTCACAATATTTTTTATAGTAAATTATATGAAATGATGAAAAAAATGGTATCTTTATAAAGTCCATTTAGTGACGAGAAAAACAGTGTAAAATATGTGTGGGTTACATAAACGAGTAAGAGGAAAATTTGACGTAAACACTAAGAGCGCAGAAACGTAAAAACAGCAGCGGTCACGAACGGACGGATTCGTGTAAAACCGCCCGGTCACTAAGGGGTTAAATAACCCAGACATATTAGATATCGTTCTTTCCGGCAGACTTCGCAGATTCATAATATATCATTTTTATATGTATACATCATGTCCTGGCTGTATATTATGACAAGAAATGCAATAAAAATTGAATTTTTAATTATCTGCAGTGTGTAAAGTGTTTTTTTTTCACATTTTAGCACATGAGCATTTGCGGTTATGTTTTCTATGGGGTGCGCTTGTACAAAAATTAGAAATGGGGACTTGTTACATTTTGTGGGGGGAATTACGTGATTTATAGCAAACGCACCCCATAGAAAAAATCATTAGTGCAGCATCATTGTTCACATTATAATTGAAATGTGAACAATATTGCTGCGTTAATAAAAATAACACACAAAAAAATACAGTTTTTTTATTTTTTCTTACTTTATACCTGGTCATGTTGGGTATCATTCGAAAGGCCATGCTCAGGCCTTTCGATTGACACCCTCCATGACCCCCTAGCTGCCTGGAGATATCGGGTTTCAAATGAACTCCCTATCTCCACCAGGGGATTCCGGGCATCTAGGGGTTCCCCGGCTATCTGACGTCATCACGCTATGCGTGAGGACATCAGGCAGTGAGGGGGGACCCGGGGGTGGAGCCGCCATCCAAGATGGCGGTCCCCACTGGAGCTAGGCCGCACTTTGGCGCCACAAGGCATCTCTATACACAGCCCCATCAGCATCTCTATACACAACCTCACAGCATCTCTATACACAAATAGCATCTCTATACACAACCCCAACAACATCTCTATACACAGCATCTCTATACACAGCCACACAGCATCTCTTTACACAACCCCATCAGCATCTCTATACACAACCTCACAGCATCTCTATACGCAACCTCACAGCATCTCTATACACAGCCTCACAGCATCTCTGTGAACCCTCAAATGAAGCCCCTATCTCCACCAGGGCATTCCAGGCAGCTAGGGGTTCCCCGGCTATCTGACGTCATCACGCTATGCGAGAGGACGTCCGGCAGTGAGGGGGGTCCTGGGGGTGGAGCCGCCATCCAAGATGGCGGCCCCCACCGGACCTAGGCCACACTTTGGCGCTGCAAGGCATCTCTATACACAGCCCCATCAGCATCTCTATACACAACCTCACAGCATCTGTATACACAACCTCACAGCATCTCTATACACAAACAGCATCTCTATACACAACCCCATCAGCATCTCTATACACAACCTCACAGCATCTCTATACACATCCACACAGCATCTCTATACACAACCCCATCAGCATCTCTATACACAACCTCACTGCATCTCTATACGCAACCTCACAGCATCTCTATACACAACCTCACAGCATCCCTGTGAACCCTCAAATGAACCCCCTATCTCCTCCAGGAGATTCCGGACAGCTAGGGGTTCCCCGGCTATCTGACGTCATCACACTATGCGTGAGGATGTCATGCAGTGAGGGGGGACCCGGGGGTCGAGCCGCCATCCAAGATGGCGGCCCCCACCGGAGCTAGGCTGCACTTCGGCACCGCAAGGCGCTGAAGTGCGACCCAGTGCCTAAGGGGTTAAAGCCAGGCACTGCTTAAAAGGGGAGACTCTCTACCCGGACTACCCGGACCCGGACATTGTTTTTAAATGTTTCTATACATCCTAGAAATCCACCACTTCACAGGTAGGTTATGGGGACCTCCTAGGCACGATATTTAAAGGAATTTTTCGTTTTTATTTTTAACCCTTATTTCATGGAAAACACTGTCCCTTTAAAAACGTTTTTTTTTTTACTTTTTGTCCTTGTTTCCTGTCCCCCAGGGCACTAACCGGACCCCCATATACCTTTTATGGCAAATATCTAGCATATATGCCCTCTTGGAGGGCACTGTAAAAATCCTATTTTGAGTCCCATTGACTTGTATTGAGTTTGAGTTCGAATTCGAACTTCTGAAAAGTTAGAGTTCGAATGCGAAACGAACTCGGGGGTGTTTGGCTCATCCCTATTAGGAAGGTCCTGACTTGGGTCTGAAAGAAATAATAGCAAGATGGCCGCAAATGCTGTTACTCTGATCTCTACAGATTTATGGAGTTTTATACCTTATAGGCAGTGAAGTTTCAAACATTCAAAGTAAAGCTCTATCACCAAATTAAATAATAGTGGAGCTAAAGGGCAAACTTGTCTAGTGCCCTTTTCCACAAGAAAGGGGGATGAGTTAAGAATACTAACTGCAATAAATGTAGTGGGCTCTAAATAAAGAACAAAAGGTGGCACAATACTTTTATAGGGAGCGCTGGGTAAGGTGGTGTGGGTACCTTTTGAATGCTGCTTTGTAGTGAGTAAGTCTGTTGACAGTTTCAAACCCCAAAACACTCTGTCTAAAGATACAGTATAAGAAAAGAAAAACACATTCCAATGTGCAAACTGGTACCTGACAGGCAATACTGATATTAAGAGTAGGGATGAGCTGTTCGGTTCGATCAGTTCGGAGTTCGATTCGAACTTTGGCCATTCGCAAGTTCGCGAACTTCGAACTTTTTGGGTGTGTTCGGTTCGAGTTCGGAAATTTTTTTTTTAAAAAGTAAAAAAAATGATTAAAAATACTAAAAAATCTAGAGATAAAGAGACTCTTTACTGCAGAATATTATAAGCAACGGTTTATTAGATATTGAATTAAAAACTAATGTGTACGTGCAAAGATTCTCACCTCTAAATGATCTGTGTTTTTCAAACGGCATAACAACAGGTGGTTTTAGTCTGTGTAATGAATTTGATACATTGTATGTATGTATGTAGACTATACTGAGGGGGTGGGGTGGTGTCTGCTTCTGAGTGAGAAGCCACCGCTGTGTGCTCATGCTCAGCTCATGCTCAGCTCATTTTTACCGCTTTCACTCATCATGTTTAAACGTGATTTTGAAGCCACATCTTATTAAATGACCAACATGTTAGATATCGTTCTTTCCAGCAGACTCCGCAGATTCATAATATATCATTTTTATATGTATAACTCCTGTCCTGGCTGTATATAGAAACATAGAAAAATGTCGGCAGATAAGAACCTTTCGACCCATCTAGTCTGCCCAATTACATGGATACTTTACCTGGATTTATCTTTTGTTTAGGATAGCCTTATGCCTATCCCATGCTTGCTTAAATTCAATTACTGTTTTGGCCTCTACCACTTCAACTGGAAGGCTGTTCCATGTATCCACCACCCTCTCATAAAAATAATGCTTCCTGATGTTACTTTTAAACCTTTGCCCCTCTAATCTAAGACTATGTCCTCTTGTTTTGCTATTTTGTTTCCTTTTAAATATACTCCCTTCCTCTACCTTGTGGATTCCCTTTACGTATTTAAATGTTTCTATCATATCTCCTCTGTCTCGTCTTTTTTCCAAGCTGTACATGTTAAGATCATTAAGCCTTTCCTGGTAACTTTTCTCCTTCAAGCCGTACACCATTTTAGTAGCCCTTCTCTGAACTCTCTCTAAGATGTCTATATCCTTCTGGAGATATGGTCTCCAGTACTGCACACAGTACTCCAAGTGAGGTCTCACCAGTGCTCTGTACAGTGGCATGAGCACTTCCCTTTTCCTACTGCTAATACCTCTCCCTACACAACCAAGCATTCTGCTAGCATTTCCTGCTGCTCTATTACATTGACTACTTACTCTTAGATCCTCTGAAATAATAACCCCTAAATCCCTTTCCTCAGATGTTGAGGTTAGGACTGTATCAAATATTCTATATTCAGCCCTTGGGTTTTTACGTCCCAGGTGCATTATCTTGCACTTATCCACATTAAAGCTCAATTGCCACAGCTCCGACCATTTTTTTAGTTTACCTAAATCATTTGTCATTTGGCTGATCCCTCCAGGAACGTTAACCCTGTTGCAAATCTTTGTGTCATCAGCAAAAATACATACTTTTCTATTAATACCTTCTGCAATATCACTAATAAAAATATTAAAGAGAATGGGTCCAAGTACTGACCCCTGAGGTACCCCACTGGTAACAAGACCTTGCGCCTAATAAACTCCATTTACCACAACCCTCTGTTGCCTGTCACTCAGCCACTGCCTAATCCATTCAACAATATTGGAATCCAAGCTCAAAGATTGCAATTTATTGATAGGCCTTCTATGCGGAACAGTATCAAAAGCCTTGCTGAAATCTAAATAAGCAATGTCTACTGCACCACCTGTGTCTATTATTTTTGTTACCCAATCCAAAAAATCAATAAGATTAGTATTATGAAAAAAATGCAATAAAAATTAAATTTTTAATCATCTGCAATGTGTAAAGTGTTTTTTTTTCACATTTTAGCACATGAGCACATTTTAGCACATGAGCAGTTATGTTTTCTATGGGGTGCGCTTGTACAAAAATTAGAAATGGGGACTTGTTACATTTTGTGGGGGGAATTACGTGATTTATAGCAAACGCACCCAATAGAAAAAAGTCATTAGTGCATCATCGTTCACATTATAATTGAAATGTGAACAATATTGCTGCATTAATAAAAATAACACAAAAAAATACATGTTTTTTTTTTTTACTTTATACCTGATCATGTTGGGTATCATTCGAAAGGCCATGCTCAGGCCTTTCGATTGACACCCTCAATGACCCACTAGATGCCTGGAGATATCGGGGTTCAAATGAACCCCCTATCTCCATTAGGGGATTGGCCTGGGCAATATATACGCATGATGTGAGCTGGCCTGGGCAATATATATACGCATGATTGATGGCGCATCTGTGACTGTCTGTGAGCATGATCTGAGCTGGCCTGGGCAATATATATATACGCATGATGTGAGCTGGCCTGGGCCTGGGCAATATATATACGCATGATGTGAGCTGGCCTGGGCAATATATATACGCATGATGTGAGCTGGCCTGGGCAATATATATAAAATGAAAATTTGCAAAGGATAAGGCACGCAAAGTGAAATTTTGATGTGTCGGAAATTGAATCTTACGTGACAACTCTTATTTTTTTTTCCGTTAATTTATATTTGTTCAATACAGTTAATTTTAATTTGTTTAATAGAATTAATTTAAAATGGTTTAATACAGTTTATTTATATTTATTTTACCTTTACTATTGGTGCTTTTCAAACTTTATTCTTAAATAAAAAGAAATTTAGCAGTTTCATGTTGTGTCGTTTATTTTATTTTTTTTGTGGGGGGTGCAAGTAGCTGGTCTTGCCGAGGGTGAAAAATAGTCTAGCACCGGCCCTGACCGCATGGTCCACCCCTGCACTCTTCCACAATACCACAGAGGGGTTACTGTATGATGGCACTTGCTGGCCTGGCACCAAAGGCACAATATTTGGGTGCACTGCCACTGATGCCTGTATCAGATTCATATCCTCAGAGGGGTTACTGTGTGATAGCACTGTTGCCGATGCTAAAGGCCCAATTTTAAAGCACCTATTGTTACTTTCATCCAAAGCCTGCATAAGTTTCACAATAATTTAGCCAAAAAATCACTAAACTTTTTCTGCGTGTCCGAAAATGTCTCCTCTTTTCATACAGACTGCCGCCCCAAGCAGTTGTTTATGGATAGATTAAAGGAAAAGCATTTACCATCATTTGAAGTGTCATTGTTTGGTTTTTACATATTTCTATACATCCTAGAAATCTGCCACTTCACGGGCAGGTTATGGGGACTTCCTAGGCACGATATTTGAAGGAATTTTTCGTTTTTATTTTTAACCCTTTATTTTTAACTCACTGTCCCTTTAAAAACTTTTTTTTTTAAACTTTTTGTCCTTGTTTCCTGTCCCCCAGGGCACTACCCGGACCCCCATACACCTTTTATGGAAAATATCTAGCATATATGCCCTCTTGGAGGGCACTCTAAAAATCGAATTTTCAGCCCCATTGACTTGTATTGAGTTCGAGTTCGAACAATTGGAAAGTTCGAGTTCGAATGCGAACCGAACTCGGGGGTGTTCGGCTCATCCCTAATTAAGAGGAGAGATCACCCTCTATGTGGCGTTTCTCACAATAACATATGTCTATGCATACATATTCCTATGCAATGTTGTAATCGACAATTTGCATAGACAGTTCAATATATCATAGTCCTTGCAATATGGTGATGTGATACCACCTATTGTCCGTATTGTTAATTGTCCTTCAACATAAATTATTGTGCATATTATAATGCTGGGAATTCTTTAAGTTCGTGACACTTCCACAGATTCAAAAATTCTCTATCTCTCTTGTATCTCCGAGAGAAAGAGAGTGGAATTAGGGTTCTGCTGTATAGTACTGATATATTGTGGTCTGAATACAGTAGCTGGTCCACACTTACGCAGATTAGGTCTTGAACTGCAAGCTGCTGTTTAGTGAAAACACACTCTTCCTTTGGCATTTCCTCCTCTGCTCCTGTTCTGATCGCTCTCAGGACCCAGTATATCCAAAACTGCCCTTGTATGGGTGCTAGGATCTTGTGGTAGTGCCTTGGTCAAAAAACACTGAATGCAGGGTGTGAAGGAACCGTTCCCTTCCGTCTGTCCTGGCTCTCCAGACACCCCTTCGTTGCGGTCAGCCCGGCTACTGGGAGCGCTGTCCTCAGCGCCTCGAGCAGCTTGACCTGCCTGCTTCTGTTCCTCTGCCCTGGAGCCATTAGGAATCTCCAGAAGGCCGCTCTCTGCCTTCTGAGGGTGATAGTGTATAGTGTAGCGTCGCTGAAATAAAGACACCAGGCGCGGCTGTATGCTTTAAAACAGGATCCTCTCTCTCTGAGCTCTGAGAGTTCTCTGACTTTTTAATGAACAACCACCATTTATGCTGAAGTCCAACAGTCATAATTTGCATACCCATACTAATTACTAGTCATAATTTGCATACCCATACTAATTACATTAGGTCAGTTATTTACAATAAACATTCTTTACTTTCTCTAGCCTTTCAGCTCACACAACAATTGTATATCCATTGTTCTAACACATCAGATTAAACACACACTATCAGAGATCCCTTGAATTAAACATGCAGCTAGATAATGGGAAAAACCCTGGTGCATAAATTACACAGCAGTAAAGCTTGTTTACTGTATACACAAAAACACATTTACCTACAGGAATATAAGTATTTTTAAAACCAAAGCTATACCATTTTACACTAAACTAAATTAAACTAAAACCAAACGATGTAAAATATATTTAAAAACACACGATATAAATGAACATAAAGTCTCTTGGGGTTTGAAGCATGGAGCGTTACATCAGCTCCATGACATATGTCCAGAACGGCAGGGCAAGCTTAGATCCCAAATGGATCTCTTGCCACTGATGAGACTTCTCACCTTGTCCTTTTTTCTGCGCCATCCTCAAAGTTCCAGGGTGCTGGCGCACAAGCATCACCAGTGGGGTCCGATGGTCGCTGGAAGACTGTGGGTCCGTAGTCCCTTGGTAAGAGGCAAGCCAAACCTCTTGTCCAGTGCTCCCAAGGACTCACAGCAGTAGTGTCTGCCAGGCAACAGGCCACCACAGTCCACAGACACAAAACGTTTGCTAGCGGGCACACTGGAATTCCCCCAACAACTTTCTGTCTCCAGGGCACCTCTGCAGACCCAGGACCAAGACACAGTCAGCAGTCACAGTTCCCAGTCTCTCTTTCTGCTGATGCACCCCTCCTGAACATTTAAAAAGGGCCCAGCCCACGGCAATCCCCAAAATCCTAAAAGCGCGTAATTCTTCCTGGGGCCAGGAACTTGATTGCCTCTCAGAATGGTCACTCACCGGTCTCCTGGGAAGGGGGGAAGTGATCTCCTCTATTTCTGCACCTTGGTTGGTAGGGGTGGCATTTTGAGGGGTCCCCATTTTCCTCGAGGAACAGTCGCACATGGATGCCAAAACAGCCTCCAGCAACACCGGGTACAAACGCTCTTCGGTGCAAAATATATCAGGGACAATGACTCGACCCCCTGTTGTGCTGCTCTCCTCCATGGTGGGCACATGGGTGCTGGCAGCTTGTGCCAGGGACAACTCATCTTGGAGCTGTTGGCACTGTGCTTGTGTCCCTTCGAGCTCAGCCTGCAGGTGGCTAACAGTGCCCTGGTGCTCCTGCTCCAATACACCTAGTTGGGGTGTCAGACGGCTCACCTCCATCTCGCTTGCCTTAGTTTGAGCGAGGCTCTCCTTCTGAGCGGCGTCTGCTTCTAGTAGCTGGTGTTGGCACAGCTGGAGTTGGTTCTGGAGCAGCATTATTTCCTCTTGCTGTTCATAGACCCGTGCCTGAAAAGTATCCCGGGAGAGCTGTGTCTGCTCCAACTCCTGCTCACAGCGCTCCAGACGAGTTTTAAATGTGGTAATTTCTGTCTGTAGAGCCGCTCTGGTTCACCGTTCGTCCTCCAGCTGCTCAATCACTACACGGGAGCTGCGCTCCAGCTCTGCTATCTGCACCTGAGCACCACGGAGCTCCGTGTGTAGGTCGATGTTACAGTCCTCACAGACCTGCAGCTGGGATGACAACTTTCGTATACTGACCGACTGTTCTCGTACTTCCATGCAGTGGAAATCTCTCTCCTCCATGACAGTTTGCAGTTTATCCTGTAGCCGGTGCAATTGCAGGCCAGTCTCTTTCTCGCTCTGGGTTGCAAAGTCTAGTTGCCCTTTCAAGGTCTCTACCTCCCTTCGAAGCGGGTCACAACATTTGCATTCTCTCTCCAGCACCACCTCCATTTCTTTCACCTGTCCACCCCTCCGCTTCTTTTTAGCCTTACTTGAGGGTGGGTTGACGGTCACGGTTGGTGCGGAGGCATATTTTGTTTGGGTCTTGGCATTGGCAGAAGCCGATGCTTCCAAAATCCCTGGTCTCTGCCAATCCAAGTCTGTAGACACCCTCTGGGTGTGTGGTGTAGTTGCCAGCCAGTTCTCCTCCTGGCCACGAATGTCCCCTGGTTCCATCCAGCCTGGGACCTTGTATTTACTGTATTCCACATGCAGAGGGTTAAAATCTTCCTGGTCCTGCACAGCTTCCCCTTTCTGCAATAAACAGACCTCATTCCAAACGCTCTGGAACAGGTCCATGCTAGGGTTTGGACCATATTGCTTGAGGCGTCTTTTTACCTCCTTGAGCGTTTCCATCTCGCTCCTGGTTGCACCAAACTTGTGCCTTTGACCCTTTCTTCAATATTCGTTCCTTCCATGGCTTTCCAGCAGGTCCTTCAGGGTGTTCTGCTTGCAGGCTGTATAGTTTATCATCTCGGGGTGTATTGGTGTTGGAGAGCCTCTATCCACACCGCTTGCCACCAATGTGAAGGAACCGTTCCCTTCCGTCTGTCCTGGCTCTCCAGACACCCCTTCGTTGCGGTCAGCCCGGCTACTGGGAGCGCTGTCCTCAGCGCCTCGAGCAGCTTGACCTGCCTGCTTCTGTTCCTCTGCCCTGGAGCTGTTAGGAATCTCCAGAAGGCCGCTCTCTGCTTTCTGAGGGTGATAGTGTATAGTGTAGCGTCGCTGAAATAAAGACACCAGGCGCGGCTGTATGCTTTAAAACAGGATCCTCTCTCTCTGAGCTCTGAGAGTTCTCTGACTTTTTAATGAACAACCACCATTTATGCTGAAGTCCAACAGTCATAATTTGCATACCCATACTAATTACTAGTCATAATTTGCATACCTATACTAATTACATTAGGTCAGTTATTTACAATAAACATTCTTTACTTTCTCTAGCCTTTCAGCTCACACAACATTTGTATATCCATTGTTCTAACACATCAGATTAAACACACACTATCAGAGATCCCTTGAATTAAACATGCAGCTAGATAATGGGAAAAACCCTGGTGCATAAATTACACAGCAGTAAAGCTTGTTTACTGTATACACAAAAACACATTTACCTACAGGAATATAAGTATTTTTAAAACCAAAGCTATGCCATTTTACACTAAACTAAATTAAACTAAAACCAAACGATGTAAAATATATTTAAAAACACACGATATAAATGAACATAAAGTCTCTTGGGGTTTGAAGCATGGAGTGTTACATCAGCTCCATGACACAGGGATTACCAAAACGTGGATTTATTCACTTAATATTCACAGCTATAAAACAATAAAAATGGCTTTATTAGAACGTAAAATGGTCAGATATCGGTATAAGTCCTTTAAAACGGGTTTCACCACTCAAATGGCAGCTTCCTCAGACATCAATTGGTCCATACATATGGGCCAATCTTATATGGAGTTTTTCTTTCTGTTTGGCGCCAAGAAGAACCGCCAGAATCGGCGCGGTGGCCATATTTAAAAGTCTTGGTGGCATTGTACCAGCTGGGTGGAGTAGAGGTAACATCACTGCTCTGCGTGGAGAGAGCCTGTGGAGACATGGGTTGGATTCCAGCAAGAGCACCTCTCCAGTAAGTGTCCTTGGGCAAGACACCTAACGGTACATTCTCGCCACCAGGACATACTTGAAAACGAGAGAAATCTCAATGTATCCTTCCTGGTAAAATCCTTTCTCAAAAAAAAAATATTCGAGTGAATTTCCTAAGGGGTCTCACCCATAAAGCATTGTGTATATCTATATATATATATACACGTATATATATAATATATATCAGGCATGAGTAAAATGGCAGGGTCGATGTACATACATTCTAAATAACTGCCTTGCAAAATAAACCTATATAATAAATAAATGAATGAATAGCCCTGATAATATCAACACGGTAAACACATTATTTAAAATGCTAAAAGCCCATTCATGGGGAATCCCATTACAGTGGTGTAAAATGTCGTTAATAAAATATATAAAATTGGGTATGAATGGGCCATATATCTTTAATAAGTTAGAAACAAGACAAATTAAGTCATAAAAAGACATAATAGAAAAAACATGGTGAGGTTTAAAATCATATATAATTAGACATTATTATAAATGAGTATGATGGGTGTCAGACTCGCGCCATGAAGGAGCCATGGCACGGCCTCTGTGTGATGATATATTTCCAAGCGCTGGGGGTGAGCAGGCAAACAGACAATGGAGGCTGTATTGGCACAATAAGCTTGTATATTAGAATCTGGTAACAGCAAACAGTCCTTGCAAAACACAAAAATATAGGCAATAACAGTGGGCCTCGCAGTGGATCTTCCAGCAAGCAGTAACCAGGTAATGCAGACACAGCAAGGATAGAACAATACTGGTATACACGACAAAGTGGAATAAATCAGGAGACAAGGAATAAACAAGAGAGAGCTCTCAGGACCTCTTTTAGGGAAGGGTATAGAACAAAATGAAAGAGCAAAGGGGAGGAGGGTGTGGTCTGGTTTTATGCAGAACCTCAGGTTCAGACACAGGAGTTAACCCTTAGATGGGAAGCAGGTATGGAGAGCTAGTGAACCAGGCTGGCCACAGCAGGCTCTCAGGGCTGAGGCATGACAGTACCTCCCTTCTTACAAGGTGCACTCCGGGTACCTAGAACATGGCCATATCAGAGAAGTAGTAAGGGGTCACCACCAACTATCAGAGTCTGAGTCAGGATTATCGTAAATGTCCCCATGAGCATGCAGGGCCTGCTCAAAGATTTCCAAGTCCTCTTTCAGGACTAAAGTCCCATTGGATGCCCAGACGCAGCACTCAGGACTCGGAGTAGGACTGTCCACAGGTGGCACGGGCGTGAGGGGTCTGCTGGTGGCAACTCCCACGATGATGGGTGTCGTAACTGGCTCCTTGCTGCCAGGCGTTGCTCATATACAGCAAGCTCAGAGTCTGGCACGATGAAGCCATCAGAGGCTATGGACAGAGTCTGGATTTGGTCTGGTGGGCTTGATTGAGTCTCAGTAGGTAGGGTGTCACAGCCATAGAACCTCGAATTGACTGCAGGTCTCTTGAGCAGAGCCCCAATTTGTCGTCCAGGACCACCTTAAGGATGCTTAGCAGTCTGGGGGGACAAAGTAGAGGCCACCAGTAGAGGAGCAAACTCCATAGGTTCTTGGTGCATGGGGAAGGTGGGCTCCACTCCCATGGGTTCTTCCTCAGTGGGCTCAGTAGGCAGAGTCTCCATGTACTCGGCAATCGAGTCCTCCTTAGAACTCTCCTCCTCCGAAGAGACCTCACTGGATGCAGGCCTCCTGGGTACAGGAGTTTGGCAAAGCTTGCCAACGTTGGTAGCCTGACGAGGCTTGACAGCAGCTGGAGTCTGGCGGGACTTGGCAGCAGCTTGGCGAGGCTTGGCAGCGACTGGAGTCTGACAGGACTTGGCAGCAGCTTGGCGAGGCTTGGCAGCGAATGGAGTCTGGTGGGAATTGGCAGCAGCTTGGCGTGGTGCAGGAGCAGCAGCTTCGCTTGGCACAGGAGCAGCGGCTTGGCGAAGCACAGGAGCAGCGGCTTGGCGTGGCACAGGAGCAGCGGCTTGGCGTGGCACAGGAGCAGCGGCTTGGCGAGGCATAGGAGCAGCGGCTTGGCGAGGCATAGGAGCAGCGGCTTGGCTTGGCAAAGGAGCAGCGGCTTTTCTTGGCAAAGGAGCAGTGGCTGGAGGCTTAACAGGTCTGATGGGACAGAGATCTATTTTGTGCAGATCTGACCTGCAGTAGAAGCATAGGTTCAGCCTCCTACGCCTTTCTCTCTGTGACTCAATAGAAGGTGCCTGAGTTCTGTATTCAGGTGGAGAGCGATTAGACTCAGCTGGTTGCTGCGATGCTCTGCTCTCAGGAGAAGGCCTGACAGGGCCAGGCGTGGTACTAAATGAGTTCATTAGATCCCACACATCCTCTACCACAAGCAGCAATTGATATACAATATCATCCAGTGCAGCTTGGACCCTTCGGGCCTGGTTTGTGGCTCTTTCATTATGTCAGACTCACGCCATGAAGGAGCCATGGCATGGCCTCTGTGTGATGATATATTCCCAAGCACTGGGGGTGAGCAGGCAAACAGACAATGGAGGCTGTATTGGCCCAATAAGCTTGTATATTAGAATCTGGTAACAGCAAACAGTCCTTGCAAAACACAAAAATACAGGCAATAGCAAGTGGATGGTGTGCCACGTAGTCTCTCTGGATACCCTTAGGGAGAAGCAGGCCTTTGGCTATAGTACCTTGATAGAAGGTAACCTCCTTGGAGAGAGCTTGAGGGCTGGAAGCCACTTGAGAGTCTCTGGACCCACTGGTTTGTGGGCCACGCAGTGGATCTTCCAGCAAGCAGGAACCAGGTAATGCAGACACAGCAAGGATGGAACAATACTGGTATACAGTTACACGGCAAAGTGGAATAAATCAGGAGACGAGGAATAAACAAGAGGGAGCTCTCAGGACCTCTTTAGGGAAGGATATAGAACAAAATGAAAGAGCAAAGGGGGGGAGGGTGTGGTCTGGTTTTATGCAGAACCTCAGGTTCAGACACAGGAGTTAACCCTTAGGTGGGAAGCAGGTATGGAGAGCTAGTGACCCAGGCTGGCCACAGCAGGCTCTCAGGGCTGAGACATGTCAATGGGAATATATTAAAAGGTCTAGGATCGTAGGTTTTGGGATTATTAAAGTGAGGAAAGGACGTGTGTTATAAATTTACAGTTTTCTTTGTAATCGAGGCGTATTAAATGTCAGAAATGAAAAGTAGTTCCTAAAATTAGCTTTGTTTTAATTAAGAAAATGAGAAAGTTCGAAATCTATGTTTAGACCATGTGGATGTAATGATTGTAGATTGTTGATGTATCGCATCTCCTCTTTTCCTATTTCTTTTTCCAAGTCGCCTCCTCTCTCCATTGGTTGCGTACCACTTTCAAACCTGTAAAGGTGAGGCCTTCAGGATCTTTGTTGTGTTTCAGTTTGAAATGTGCTGATACACTGTGGGATTCAAGGCCATTCCTTATATTTCCTACATGTTCTTGTATTCTCTTACTGAGAAGTCTTATAGTTCTTCCCACGTATCGAAGACCGCATGGGCATGTGAGGAGGTAGATTACCTTTCGGGTGAAGCAATTCATTAGATCTCTTATCTTTATTTTCCCTCTTTCTGTAGTTATTTCAATGACAATTCTTTTTTTACTCTTAGTATTCCTGCAATTTAAACAATTGCCACAGCCATAAAATCCTGGTTTGACTCCAAACATGGATTTTTGTTTTCTTGGAGGAGGGTGTTGGCTGTGTCTGAGTTTTTGTTTCAAATTTTTCGTACCTCTACAGACTAGAGTAGGTTCTTTAGGGAGGATGTCTTTTAAAAGTGTGTCTCTCTGGAGGATCTGCCAGTATTTTCGTATGATCTTTCTTACTTGTCGATTTTGTTGGCTGTAATCATATACCAGCGGTATCTCCATATTACCTTTTTCTTTGTTCTTATAGGTCAGTAGTGTTTTCCATTCCAAATCATTAATCTGTTCTTTTGTCTTATGGAGAACTTTTCTATCATATCCCTTTTCTTCAAACTTTTCCAGAAGTGTATTCGCTTGTTTGTGTCATAGTCACAGGTCTCTGTGCAGTTTCTCTAAATTCTGAGTAGTTGTCCCTTAGGGTTATTATCCAACCATTGGCATGTGGCAGCTATCTTTTTCAATGTAGCTATTCGTGTCTACTTCTTTGAAGAATGTTTTTATCTTCATTTTTCCTCTTGCAATGAAGATTTTTAGGTCCAGGAAATGTATTTCATCTCTACTCCAGGTGATATCCAGTACAATATTTCTATTGTTCTGGTTCAGGTCATTGATGAATTTTTCCAGGCTTTCTTCTCCTCCTCTCCAAATGATTAGTTTATCATTGATATACCTCTTGTATATTACAAGATTCTCTTTCCATTCATGTGGCCAACTGGCCTCCCAATGGGTCATAAATAGGTTGGCATATGCTGGAGCGAAGCGAGTTCCCATTGCTATCTCACTTTACTGTAGAAAACAGTTGCCTTTAAACCAAAAAAAGTTATTTTTGAGGATTAATTCAATCCCTTCCATACTATATTCTATCTGTTCTGGTGGGAAGGTCTTGGATTCCTTCAGGAAATGGCGTGTAGCATCCATTCCCTTATCATGTGGGATGTTGTTGTATAAAGATCTGACATCACTTGTTATTAGAATATATTCATCTTTCCAATTGATTGATTCCAATATTTGTAGTACATTGATAGTATCCTTGAGGTACGCCGGAGTGGATATGACTAACGGTTTTAGCAGCCTGTCGATGTATTCCGAAACTCAGCTGGAGGCTGAGTCAATACCGGATACAATAGGTTTTCCGGGGGGATTTTGAATATCTTTATGGATTTTTGGAAGAAAATAAAAGACTGGTATCCTCGGACGTTGTATCTTCAAGTACTCATATTCTTTTATATTTATGATACCTAATCTACCTTTATCTAGATAGTCATGAAAGATGTTTTTTACTTTCTGTGATGGATCTGTGGTTAACATCTCATATGTAGATGTGTCATTCAAGAGTCTGGATGCCTCTGTTTCGTAATGAGTAGTGGTCATAACTACTATACCTCCTCCTTTGTCCGCTGGTTTTACTATGAGGACCTCATTTTCCGTTAGGTCTCTTATTGCTTGTTCCTCCTTTTTTGTTAAGTTTTTTCTTTTACCTGTGTGGATCTTCTCAATTTCCATCATCACCATCTGTTCAAAGGTGTTCATCTCTGTGGATATCATCAACTTCGGGAAGAATTTAGATTTCTCTTTTATTTCGGTGTGTTGATATATCTGGATTGGTGTAGTCCTATCTATAGGATTTTTTAAAAAGTACTTTTTAAGACAGAGGTTTCTCTTAAATTTCTGAAGGTCCACGAACATTTAAAATTTACTGAATACTATACAGCACAACCCTAATTCCACTCTCTGTCTCTCGGAGGTACAAGAGAGAGAGAATTTTGGAATCTGTGGAAGTGCCATGAACTTAAAGAATTCCCAGCATTATAATATGCACAAGAATTTATGTTGAAGAACAATAAACAATACGGACAATAGGTGGTATCACACCACCATATTGCAAGGACTATGATATATTGAACTGTCTATGCAAATTATCGTCTATAACATTGCATAGGAATATGTATGCATAGACTCTAAATAAACAGCTAGAAAAACTTTTAGGATGGCTGTCCACTGGGTTCGTATTTGTATGATTGTGCGATTGTCTGTCGTCGTCTGTCCTTTTCCGACCAGTCTCACAACATGCATGAAATTCAGCCCTCGTCCACTGCCTCCGACCTCCATCAGATGACTTCAGATGATTTTTTGCTTTTTTGTTCAGCCATTTGTTCCATCAAGGTCTTTTCCTAAACCATCAAGAGCTCTTGGGAGCCGGCAGCAAGAAAAATCAGCACACAAGACAAACTCAGTGGACTTCTCTCTAGCCAACTCAAAGTTTTTTATCACGTGTACCAAGATATCAATTTGAGCTTTAGAGGCGATGTAAGAAAATCTACCAATTACTACAGATTATTGTCCCTTTTTATACCTAAAAAATTATCAGTTTGCACATTACGTAACAGGATGAAAATCAGGGGAAAAATAAAATTCCAAGTGAATCTGCAGAAGTCATATTGTCATTTGCACACAAGCATGTTTGTGGAAAGAAATAAAGAAACATTTTTGTTACAGTTGTATGGCCAAGTACTGTCTATTTGGTGAGAATCAAGGACATAGGAAAAGGTAGGATTCTCTCTGTAAAAGCAAAAATACACTAGGAAATCAAAACTCATACTTGGATAAATTTAACTATTAACCCCTTCACTTATGAAGACATGTGGGGAACGTCATGGGAGACTCCCGCTTTTTGCGGAGGATTTTCCCCACACGTCTTCCACTTGGCGGGAGCTCCCGGGTATACTTACCTCTCTGCTCCGGGGTCCCATGGCGTTGTGACTTCCTGGAAGTTAGGTGCTGCTTTTGGGACCCCTTCCAGCATGATGACATCATCGCGTCGGAAGCAATGGTGTTATCTTCAGGCAGCCACTTCAGGTGGCCAAAGCCGGGAGTTCGCCTGAAAGGAGGGAGGGATCCTTTCGGATCACTCTCCCTCCCGATCTGGAGCAGGTACCAGGTAAAGCCAGGCACCGCCAAAAACGGGGGGTCTCCCCTTTCAAGCGATGCCTGACTTTAACCCCTGAGGTGCTGGGCCGCGATCCGGACTAGTTCCAGTGGGAGCCGCCATCTTTGATGGCAGCTCAACCTCCGGGTCTCCCCCTCATCATATTATGTCATCATGCATGGCGCAGTGATGTCAGTTAGCTGGGAACCCCCTAGCTGCCCGGGGATTTCCCAAGGAAATCCTATAGTGGAGATAACGGGTTCCTTTGAACCCCCATATCTCCCGAATGGTGGCAGCTAGATGGGTCATGTTTGGTATCATGTGAATGGCCAGAGCATGACCATGTCCAACCAAAAAAAAATAAAAGAAAATAAAAAATTAAATAGAATAATAAAAATAAAAAATGTTAAAAAAATAATAATTTTTTCGTGTGTTTTTTTATTTATTAACCCCTTAACGCCGCAGGTGTATTGCATTAACCGTTTCGCTGCTGGATCGTGATTCGGCGCAAATTTGCACCGAATCGCGAATCAAACCTGGAGGGGGCTGACATCTTGGATGTCAGCGAAGCCTCTAGGTCACCCCCCACCCACTGACATCCTCACATATGTGTGAGTATGTCAGTGGGCCAGTTAACCCCCTAGCTGCCATGTGGAGATAAAGGGAGCCAAAGGATCCCCCTATCTCCCGATCCATCCATGGCAGCTAGAGGGTCATGTTTGATATCATTGGAAAGGCCTTTCCAATGATACCAAACATGACCAAGTTTGGTGTAAAAATTTAATTTTAAAAAAATAAATAAAATAATAATAATAAAAAAATTGTCTGGGGGGTTTAGTTAAATAGTACCTAGGCTATCATCTAAAAATAATTAGCATAAAACAGTCAGAATGAGCTCAGCGCACATAGGTGAAAAATTTAGTATTTCTATTCTCAGGACAAAATTTTGAAACTATTTAGCCAGGGTCTTTTTTGGTGGTTGTAGATTTTGGGGATTAAATTATGAAAAAGTGTGTTTTTACCATTTTGTCATCATATTTCATATTTTTTTTATAGTAAGCTATTCGATATGATGGAAATAATGGTATTTTTAGAAAGTCCATTTAATGGCAGGAAAAACGGCGTATAATATGTGTGGGTTGAATAAACGAGTAAGAGAAAAATTTGACCTAAACACTAACAGCGCCAAGACGTAAAAACAGCAGCGGTCACTAAATTACGGACTTGTGTAAAACCGCCCGGTCACTAAGGGGTTAATTTTTTTAGTATCTTAGAACAAAAATTTTCTGTAAAACTTTTATTTCACCCTATATTTTTTTGATAACTTCACATCCTATGTTTCAAATAAATGCTATGATTATATTTTTTTTTAACAAAAATCGCTTATTAGTGAAGGGGGTTAAGTGCAGATATAAAATATGAGTTGCAGTATGGAAGAAAAGCATGTAAAAAAAGTCAAAACAGGGCTCTAACTATGAGATAAAAGCCACAAAGGTTGAAGTTCAGGGTTTATGCTTTTTCCCACTACAGCAGTGAAAGCACACCCCTAATGCCTAAAGCTGATGTTACAAAAGAAAAAAAAGAAAATTATAAGGCAATGTTGTTATAAAAATGAAATGCTTTACGTTTAGTTTACACCTATAGTTGAGAAAATGTTAGGTCTGTAATTACCTGAGTATATCCAGTTTATCTCTGGATTTAGCATAGCACATAAAAATAATTAAGTAAAGGAGATTTGAACACTCATGATTTTATGTGATGGGTGCATTTTTATTCTCTTATTTATTTCATTGTAATTAGCACATAGACTGAAGTGATTGTATCCTTACGGATCGACATTTTTTAAATTCAGACATGAAAAAATATAAATTTGTTAAAATTAGTAACGTTTTAATGTGGTGCCAATGCCATAACCCAGGGCTCGAGTCCTGCGGGAACGCGTGGGAACGGCATTCCCGCACTTCTCCCGCTGCGGGAGTGCAGATTCCTGCGGCAGGCTGGTGGACCGCACGCGAGCGGCACAGGGGCGGAAACTGGTAGGGGTGTTCTTCTCTCCGCACGAGGCGAGCGGCCGCTGGCACCATGCAGCTTGGCCGCTCGCCTGGGATAGGAGGACCCTCCCAGCTGACCAGCGCGCTTTCTCGCGAGAACGCAGCTGATCAGGTGGTTCCCGGCGAGCGGCCTAGCTGCATCGTGTCAGCGGCCGCTCGCCTCGTGGGGAGAGGAAAAGAACGCCCCCAGCAAAGGTGGAGGTAAGAGCTGGGGGCAAATATACTCATGAGAGCTGGGACAGATCTACCCATGAGAGCTGGGGGGCAAATATACCCATGAGAGCTGGGGGGCAAATATACCCATTAGAGCTGAGGGGCAAATATACCCATGAGAGCTGGGGCAGATATACCCATGAGAGCTGGGGGGCAAATATACCCATGAGAGCTGGGGGCAGATATACCCATGAGAGCTGGGGCAGATATACCCATGAGAGCTGGGGCAGATATACCAATGAGAGCTGGGGGGAATATACCCATGAGAACTGGGGGGCAGATATACCCATGAGAGCTGGGGCAGATATACCCATGAGAGCTGGGGGGCAAATATACCCATGAGAGCTGGGGCAAATATACCCATGAGAGCTGGGGGGCAAATATACCCATGAGAGCTTGGGGGCAAATATACCCATGAGAGCTGGTGGCAAATATACCCATTAGAGCTGAGGGGCAAATATACCCATGAGAGCTGGGGCAGATATACCCATGAGAGCTGGGGGGCAAATATACCCATGAGAGCTGGGGGCAGATATACCCATGAGAGCTGGGGCAGATATACCCATGAGAGCTGGGGCAGATATACCAATGAGAGCTGGGGGGAATATACCCATGAGAACTGGGGGGCAGATATACCCATGAGAGCTGGGGCAGATATACCCATGAGAGCTGGGGCAAATATACCCATGAGAACTGGGGGGCAGATATACCCATGTGAGCTGGGGCAGATATACCCATGAGAGCTGGGGCAAATATACCCATGAGAACTGGGGGGCAGATATACCCATGAGAGCTGGGGCAGATATACCCATGAGAGCTGGAAGGCAAATATACCCATGAGAGCTGGGGCAGATATACCCATGTGAGCTGGGGCAGATATACCCATGAGAGCTGGGGCAAATATACCCATGAGAGCTGGGGCAGATATACCCATGAGAGCTGGGGCAAATATACCCATGAGAGCTGGGGACAATATATACCCATGTGATCTGGGGGCAATATATACCCATGAGAGATGGGGCAAATATACCCATGAGAGCTGGGGGCAATATATACCCATGAGAGCTGGGGGCAAATATACCCATAAGAGCTGGGGGCAATATATACTGTACGTATGTGAGCTGGAGGCAATATATACCCATGTGAGCTGGATGCAAATATATCCATGTGAGCTGCGGGCAATATATCCATAAGAGCTGGGGGCAATATATCCTTGTGAGCTGGGGCAAATATATCTACGTGAGCTGGGGGCAAATATATCCATATAACCAGTGCTGGGTATATAATTCTGGGTGCTCACTGCTGGGTATATTTTTCTTGGGGCTCAGTGCTGTGTATATTATTCTGGGGGTCCAGTGCTGTTCATATTATTCTGGGGGCTCAGTGCTGTGTATATTATTCTGGGGGTCCAGTGCTGTGTATATTATTCTGGGGGCTCAGTGCTGGATATATTATTCTGGGGGTCCAATGCCTGTGTATATAATTCTGGGGGGGGGGTCCAGTGCCTGTGTATATAATTCTGGGGGGTCTGTGCCTGGATATATATATGTATGTGACATATATATATATATTATATATAACATGTTAGTCCAGTTGCCAAAATCCCGAGTATACCTGTATGTAGTGATACCTCTCACTGATCAGTATAGTTTCCAGACCTGGAGAGGAGAGGTTACACTCTTGAAAGCTTGTCTTTTAAATGTAAGGTTAACCCAATAAAAATGGTATCACCACATACTGCTATACTCGTGAGATATCTATTTATTTTTTCTTCAGGTAATAGGGGTTGTGGAATTTGTGGGTGAGTTCCCTCACTTTTGTTCCCAGAACTTGACCCCTGCCATAACCATAAACATCATCTTGAAAAAGTTATTTTATTTTTAGTTTCTTTATGGCTGCTTTAACATTTTGATTCCTTAGTGTATAAATCAAAGGGTTAAACATTGGCATAATAATACTGTAAAAAACAGCAATCACTTTGTCTGTCCCTTGTGAAGAACGTGACCGAGGTTTCATATATGCGATCATAGCTGAACCGTAAAATACTATTACAACCAATAAGTGAGATCCACAGGTGGAGAAGGCTTTTTGTTGTCCAACAGAAGAGGTCATTTTTATTATGGTTGTAATTATTTTAACATAAATTATTATAATGAATGTGACTGATGTTATTAGAATAACTACACCAACAATGAATATTACAAATTCGACATGAAATATATTTTCACACCCAAGTGACAGGATTGCTAGAACTTCACATGCAAGATGGTTAATTTCATTTCGTCCACACATATCTATACTTAATGTGAGTGAAACATGGGAAATAGACAGAAGAAAACCACAAATCCACATGCCAGCAGATAGTCTGATACAGACCATCCAGCTAATAATTGTGTTGTAATGTAAAGGATAACATATAGCTATATATTGATCATAAGCCATTACAGCCAGGAGAATGCATTCACACTCACCCAATGACAGAGAAATATACATTTGAGCTGCACATCCTGCAAATGAAATAGTTTTGTTTATTGACAAAAAATCTTTCAGAATTCTAGGCACAACTGATGTTGAGTATAAGATATCTAGAACAGAGAGGTTTGTGAGGAAAAAATACATAGGAGTGTGGAGAGTGCTGTCTGTAATGGTTAGGGCGATAATAAGAAGGTTTCCAAACAGTATTATTATGAATACAATCAGGAAAAACACAAAAAGGAACATATGTGCTTTGGGTTCACTGGTTAGTCCAAGAAGAATGAATTCTGAGACGACTGTCCCATTTCTCCAAGACATTCTCTGCAGGAAAATAGAAGAAAAATATTTCTTGATTATTGCAATAACGAAGATTGATTTAAACATTATGCAACCTAAAAATAAAATAATTTGCTTTAAAAACTCTCAAGAAAAGATCATTAAATGAGTAGCATTAAAGACAGTCCCAACAGGATGAGACATGACATGGCACCCTGGCCTCCCAGGGAAATCATTGAGTGTAAGCATGAAAGTATGAAAGTATCACGATTGCCCCTTGGGTCTATGATGTTGGTCCCCATACACAGTATTCTATCTACCCTTCCAATCCTAAAATGGTCAGCAAAGCAATCTATATTCAGGGACAGAATGACACATACCCAGTAAGGGTTAACAGATACCGAAATATAACAAGATACTTTGTCAGGATCGCAGGGGTCTTAGTATCAGGAAAGGTAGTCAGCCGTATGCAAATATTGGTACACAGAGTGGATTCGTCAGGAATAGCCAAGTTTGTACACAGAGCGGGTTCGTCAGGAATAGCCAAGTTGGTACACACAGCGGGTTCATCAGCAATAGCCAAGTTGGTACACAGAGCGGGTTCGTCAGCAATAGCCAAGTTGGTACACACAGCGGGTTCGTCAGGAATAGCCAGGTCGGTGCACAGACCGGGTTCGTCAGGAATAGCCAGGTCGGTGCACAGACCGGGTTCGTCAGGAATAGCCAAGGTCTAATACAAAGAATAACCAAAATAGAGAGAGAGCACTGAACGGATGTGAAACCACGTCAGGGCACTGGAGTGAACGAGACGCTGTTTTTTTTAAACCAGCGGGCACTGTGTCATCAGGCTGTGTCCCGCCCCCTGGTATTACACGTGACCACCGCCATCCTGGTCTTCACTCTTCACTTGGCACCCAGCCAGGGAGCAGCGAGCAGGAGGCTGCCGGGCACCGGGTGCTGCCGGCGTGAGACCTGAGAGAAGGAGTCCAGAAACTGTCTATGTTGAGGAAAAATTTAATTAGGTAGAGATTCTCTAATAGTCATTATGACTACTGTGGGAGTTTTCTATGGTGCAAGGAGACTCTCCAAATCATGATACATCCAAATTGGCAAAAGTGTGTATTGACATAATTGACAGGAAAAAAACACCTGTACTGGTGGCTACTAGTTAAAATATAGTCCATCATTGCTTGCAAGAGATCGGATGGCTGCATGCATGATCACATGGCCAAGAAACCATAAGCGTTCATGTTATAATTAAGTTAAATTCACATAGGATGTTCCTGCAGACAGTTTATTTGATGCTGTTTGTGATTTGTATGTTGAAAAGTGACATTATCCATGTTATAACTTCTTCAGGACTGGTTTGTTGAGTTCCTCTCTTCCATTTTTTCATTACTCTGGTTTTCACATTCTAAATTATGGGTTCTCTGTCCTTATTGTTCTGCTGTTGGAATGTTGATAGTCCATAGTCCAAGTGTCACATCAACATAAATAAGTGATGGAAGACACCAGAATTTCTGCCTACCCCGCCCCACAGTGTAATCCATTTCATCTCACCATTAGATCATGCTGTTGACAAAAAAGTCATACAAATACAGCCAGGATTGGTTATTATAACAATTATCCTAGTATCTGATATTTTTTCTAACATAAATATACCGTAACCTAAACCTAAAAAAATACAGCTTTTCAGTAAGTGGGCCAAAGGAACTTAGTTTATGTGCAAAAATAGTGGAGGAACTAGGTTCCCAGGTATTCCTATGCGGCTTGACTCTAGGTTTTGCTGTATTGGAAGACGGTACAGTATGGACATTACAATGTGCGTTTCCATTGCTAAGGGACTCAGCACTCTTACGGTTGTGCCATATTTTAGGAAATTGGATGTTTTTCTACATATTTAGAGTTTTTGTATGTGATTACAAACTTGTTGGGTACTCTTTTTTTCCTCTGTGTTATTGGCTTTAGATTTTTGCCTCACTAGGTTGATTTTATTGGGGTGAGGGAGAGCGGATTTACCATGACTCCCTTTTGGCTACTACTTAGGTCAACACAGTCACTCATTGCTTTTGGACTCCTATATTTATTTTGTCAAGGATATCATGGCAACTCAGGCCAGTCTCTGTTTATCGGCATATTTGCTGGTTTCTCATGGTGATATACTCACAGGAGCTGTCAGCGGTGACACTTGTTGGAATTGTAAATTTATGCTTATTTCTTCCACCAGCATATGGGCTGACTCAATCAAAGCAAAACTTTCCTTGTGTTTGTGGGTGCAATGAAGAAAAAATTTGAAACCAGGTATTTTTATTTTATTTATTCTTTTAGCCTTGTGGAGTGGTAGTTGGCGCCCTGCATATACTGTCTTGGTTAGGTATAGTGTGCTCTTTCGTATAACTGCTGTAACACCTACAGTAAGACAGAAGACACAGAGGGTGGTTGTTGAATGAATAATTGAATAAAGTTGTTGAATAATGAATACGGACCTTCACAAAAGGCTGGATCGTAAAGTTCCCTACAGTCATCTAGCTGGAAAGATGGAGATATGGACAAACATGATTGAAGGAAAGACTCAGGTCAGAGCAATGTATTTTCTAGCAAGCTAGACCTCTTGTTGTTATAGAATTACTGGCTGACCCTCAGCTATGATGTAACATATGTTCACATATCTTATATTATTATTATTTTTTTGAGAAAGTATTTTACCAGGAAGGATAGATTGAGATTTCTCTCGTTTTCAAGTATGTCCTGGGTGGCGAGTATGTACCATCAGGTGTCTTGCCCAAGGACACTTACTGGAGAGGTGCTCTTGCCAGGATTGAACCTGTGTCTCTACAGTCTCCACGGTTATAGAGCAGTGATGTTACCTCTACTCCACCCAACCAGTACTGCGATATAGCATATGTAACAATAACAACATACCACATTAGAATGGGGTGAGGTAAGAAAGACGAGGGGCTGTTAAGTCAGAAAATTCTGTCATTTGCACAGTCCTTTTATAAAAGTGCTCCAGTCCTGCGGTAAAGCCCATTTTCAGTGTTCTGCACTCATTTGGTTCCAGTATGTCTGATCCCCCCCTCCACCACTGCATTCCATAAACTGTAACAATAATTTTCCTTTTTTTAATTGTATTTAAAAATTTAAATCTTGTATACATACATTTTTGGAGGTAATTGAGGTAAAAGGGTTAAAGATGAACCAGCAGCATGACAAACACAGGCGGCAACAACATATGATTGCACGGTATAATCCAGAAAATAAAAAATAGATTATCAACACTTATTCAAAACTGAGCTTAGGAAGTAAATATATATGTATATATATATATATTGTGTCAGAACACAGGGCATTGTCTGATAGTCTTGGGGAGATTGTTTCTGTTACAGGCACTAAGGATATATGTAATTTGGGTCTCTGGTATGGAACATATGGAGTACAGGGTGGTCCAGTGCTCTACACCATGATTTGCTTGAAGCCCAGCAGGTGGAAAGTCCAGACAAGGAATTATTTATCAACCAAGGAGTTCCTCACCTGCAGGATAATAAGGTTCCCAGAGACGGATTCAGAGAGATGGAGTATCCTGAGCAGAAAGGATGAAACTTCAGCTCTCTCTCTAGAGCAAGACTGTAAACCGTGAGCTGAAAGAGAACTGAAAAGGTCTATTGCCATTGTATTTTTCTTCTTTTGTTCTTTGTTAGTTGGCTGTGTGTCAATCCAAATCTTTATAGCTAGTGGTATATAGTATTGCTCAGCAAGGACTAGTTTTTTTCTCTCTCTATCTCCATGCTTGCCAGACATTAAAATATAAAGACAGTACTTTTTTTTTTAAAATTTGGGCGTAATCACCTCCTTAACACTAGGGCTCAGAAAAATGAGCATTAGCGCCTGGTTAATTAAGGTGATAGCGGTACAGCCACATCGCCTCCTAATCGCTAACGGGTTAAAGAACTCGTTAGTGAAACGGTCTTAGCGCTTTTTAGCCCGAGCTTACTGTACTTTGTGCTCCCTTTGTTTAATATGGGTAGCGCAAAGTGTAAGCAGAGAGTAGTGTTAGGATCACATAGTCCTAACGCTAATTACAAACAACTGCCGCAAACTAGAAAAGGTTGCTACAGCTTAGAGCTGCACCTAACTGATTCTGCTTCTGTGGAATCAGATAGCTGCAGCTGTAACCCCCCCCCAAAAAAAAAATACTCACCTCTCATTACGCAGTGACGAAAGCCCTATCTGCTGCTTCTGGATGCCAGGAGCAGAATGAGACTGGGGAAAAAAGTCCCCAGTCTCCCTCCATGATCACTCTGCGGACCTGCAGGATCTCGCAAGAGTCCTATGGACTCCATGCAGGGGATGCTCGGACGGCGCTTTAGCACTGCCCCAAGCATCCTGGAGCCGAGTGGCTGCTACAGAGCCTGCTGCTGGACTCAGTGCCTGCCCCATAATCTACAGGTAAAAGGGGGATGCTAAAGGGAGATTAGAGAATCCTAATTTTTTCCCCTTAGTAGCATCCCTGTTTTAGCTGTAGACAGCCGATAGTGCCCTTTGTGTGGTATTCCTGAAGACTGATTATTTTTTCCATATCACATATGGTAGAGAATGCAGGTATCAACTGAAAAAAGGAAGCTTTACCACAGAAAAGTATAAGACCAAGCTCTTTTGTTCTGTCACAATATGAACAACAGATTATCCACCTCATGCAAACAACTTCTAAATAAAAAATACATAATTAGAAATTGCCTTCTGAAGAAAGTAAAATTATGGATTTTTACAACATCATGGCTTTGTCGATCTATACTATGGTCTCAAGAAAAATCGAATTTAGAAATAAATTATGGAGATTTAGTTACAAAATATAGTTATACATTGTATACGTCTGCCACAATGTCAAAGCACTTCTTGCAGGTTCTATCCTTCCTAACCCAATGACTGCTCATATGAGGTAAA
>RXON01001115.1:0-20222 GCA_009667805.1 Leptobrachium leishanense | reverse complement strand
TTGGGCTTGCAATTTGCAAAGGATATCCCGCCCCAGGAGCTGGATGGGACATTCGGGCATATACAAAAATTCATGTTCAACATTATGCCCACCCACACTACATTTTCTAGAAGCAAGAAAAGGATATTTAGCAGAAACTCCCATTGCTCCCATAATATCAACCTCATTTCCCATTGGAGGTGCAATTTGCTTTGTTACAACAGAATATTCGGCACCGGTATCAACCATAAAAACCTCTTCTTTATTTCCCACTCTCATTGTGACCGTGGGCTCGTGGCTACCGAGCGGGATGGGCCCAGGTCCCCGTCAATATGCATCCTGCCCCTCAAATGATGTCCCCGCCAGTCCCACAAACCCCGCTCCATTCCCTTCATTTCTCTCATACCTTCCGTCTGTTACCTGGCCGTTAGAGGCTTGACCTCCCGCCTCCCCAACTTCACCTTGTCCCCCAAATTTAGCCAAAAATGCAGGACAGTCGTTTTTCCAATGACCTTCACCCCGGCACCACGCGCACTGATTGGGTCCTAGGGGTTCCCTAGGGGCTCCCCTACCTCTTCCTCGAGCCCCCCTTCCCCTTGCCCTCCCTCTGTCTGGGCCACCTCGTCCTCCGCCATTCCCCATGTATCCAACCACCCCGGTATGTCCCTTCTGTTTCTTTATCTCCTCTAGATCCCGGTTATGATACACCTTATTAGCGATCTCAACTAACTCGCTAATACCTTTTCCCAAAAACCCATCTATTCTCTGTATTTTGTTCCGTATATCCCTCTGTGACTGACCCACAAACGAAGAGTTAATTAACCTCTGATTCTCCGTCGCTTCAGGATCAATAGGGCTATACATCCTGTACGCGTCCAGCAATCTCTCTAGAAACGCACTTGGGGATTCCTTAACCTCTTGCACAACATCTGCTATCTTTCCCATGTTTGTGGGCTTTTTCCCTCCCGCTTTAACACCCATAATTACAGCGGTTCTGTATGTCTGCAGATGGGCAACTCCTTCAGCTGTATTGTACGGCCATTTAGGATCTGTTCTGGGGTAGTGTTCCTCTGCCCATGCTTCTGGATGTGGCTTAGCGTCTGCTACGGCTTGGGCGAGTAAAATCTTTTGCGCGCTACTATTTATTCGGGCTCTTTCCTCTGTGGTAAACATTGTCAACATTAATTGCTGACAATCTGCCCATGTGGGGTTATGTGTGAGCATAACTGACTCTATCATACTGGCCACTGCTGCGGGATTTGTGGAATACAGTGGTGTGTGTGTTTTCCAATTGAAAAGATCCGTTGTCGTGAATGGGACGTATGTGTATTGCATTGGCCCTGGATTCCCATCCGCTAATGGGGGGCCTGGCACCTCTCTCAGCGGCAATTGCAAAGCACTTTTCTTGTGGGGATTGTGTTGGTACAGATCCCGGGGTTTATGAATATCATTCGCTGCGCGTGTGGTGACACCCTGTTTTTCTTCCTCTTCTCTATCATCACCACTCCCGTGGGGCACTAATTTATATATGCTCCCATCAGGCATCTCAATCTTCTCTGGTGGAGCCTCTCCATCCCCTCCACCCATTGCACCCTGCTCTTCCTCCGCAGGCGCGCGAGACGGAGCAGAGGGAGCTGACCGAGCAACCGCAGCTGCCTGCTCCCCCCTCTCCGCCCGCGCAATCGCGGCATTCAGAGCCTCCCTAGCTGCCCCATAACATGATGGGTAGGACGGGGGCAGATTATCACTCTCTTCCGGTTGATCTAACACCGGCCTCCCTCCTTCTCCATTATTCTGGGGGTCCTGCTTCTTATTTCTCCCCGCTATCATTATAAAATGACTCTTGTTCTTAATGCAATATCTCCATATATCTATATATGGATACTGTTCAGGATGTCCATACTGCTCCGTAATTTGGGAGTGTACCTTCTGTACCAACTCCGGGTCCATTGACCCCTGCTCTGGCCATCCCGAAACTAACATCGGCCACACAACTGTACACATTACTTTTAATTTCTCTTTTGTCAATTCTACACCATAGTCATGGGTTGTATATAATGCATCAAAATTCCGCACCATATACTCTAGGGGCGTCTCCCCCTTCTTTACCTTCTTGGGCTTTGATGACCCGTTACCCATTGTCACTCCTGGACTCAGTACTTTTTGCAATACAGATTATTTCAATAACAGTTTAGAATTTACAGTCTGATACTTCAATCAACAGTCCGTTCGTGTCTGAGGCGCTTCCCCCTTCAGTAGCCGACTGCAGTCGCCTGAGCCGAAACCGTACGTCCGGGGTCCAAACTCGTATTTGCTTCCTCGTGGAGCGAGTAGGCGCACGTTCACTCACAGCACTCGAGTCAGTTCATTCACAGCACATACCGTATCAGATACTTTCAACACAATACAGAACATATATCACTTCAACTCTTTCTATTAGCCAAGGGTTTATACCCTCCTTTGTGGCTCCTTATACCCCGTAATTTGAACTCTAACTCTTGACTGCGTGTGACTATGTGCACCCCGTTCTTTGTCTATACTTCCACCTGCAATTCCAATCTGCCTTATGGATAATCTACCCACTCAGCACCACTATCTCTGCAGCTATCGTTGGCTTCACTATATAAGCCCTTGTCACTACACGACGTACACACTAGGCACTGACTTCAGGCTCTCAGCCCAGTCACAGAAAAATCCCTCCTCCTTTCCCGTTTACCCACGTGGTGAAGCTTTGTTTACAAACACTCACTGACATCTGCAACTCCACGTGGCTACCTCCTCCCTCTCTAACAGAACTACACTTTGATTGGCATTCAATTCCCCCGAATCCAGACACCCGCTAGCCACTCTGGCTCCTCAGCTATGTCAGTGCTATCAGCGGCGGGCTAGATATGCCAATAGGATGGTGGCCATCGCATCCTCTTATCCGTCTATCTCAGTCGGACGTTTTCCCTTAGATACCGGTATCTCCTTCAGACATACAAAACATAGAAGACACGTTACCTATCGCCGGCGCTGCTCGCTGTTTCCCAGACTCGTGGTGCCCCAGTTCCCGGGCCGGGGGTCCGTTTGGGACGAGACGAGGTCCACTGAACAGGAAATCCTGCTTGGCGCCTGCAGATGTCAGCTCACCTTCAACGGACGCCCAACCAGCGGGATTCTCGTGCACCTGCAGTCAATATCGACGCGCTGTGTTCAGCAGCCGTTGCCTGTGTCTTGGCAAGGGCGCGTATCCCGGCCACGAGCCCCAAGAAATGTTACCGGAGTCAATCAGGTTCACTTCATTAACGGCGCCGGACCAGACACAAGCAAGGATTGTCCAAACACGAGTCTCTTTAGGAAAGGCAAGATCTTTATTGTGTCGTCACACAAGTGCTCACACAGGATTGAATCGCTAAGAGTGAGCCCCTCTTTCACCCCGTGCAAGGGGTCTTATACTCAAAAATACGTAATTAGGTACATCCCAATTAGCCCACCTCCCGCTGACACGTTATTCTTCCCCACGTGGGTTAATACCTCCCATCATTAGCATAAACACAAAGAACATTCCACATTTTAACTCTAAATTGATACACTTCATGTTAGTTTGACAGTATGTGATTTGTTTGTGCTGTCTTTCTCCGGCCAGCACCTCCCTCCCTGTTGGCTTTGTTTATTCAGATAGCCAGAGACCTGGTCTGGTTTCTGTGCTCCCTTTGTTCTCTGATCTAACGCTCTGACCTTGCTTCATTCATAAATCTTCTGTGTCCCTTCTGCCAAGAGCTGGCCGGATCTTGCCTGGGTTTCTTGTTAGCTTTTCTAATCTACCACGCATTCCTTAAATTCTACGTGAGCTCAGCTCTTTTCTTCTAAATCTATTCTATTTACTTGGTGAACCAATATTCTGAACAAGATGGCTGCCTTGCTTATGGTAGCAACCATCTTTCAGCCTGGTTCTCCTTCACCACCACAAGTTGTTCACCAAATTTTAAATGAACCAATCCTACGCATGTCTGGGATTCTAATTTCATAGAATGCACTCTGAGAACATGGGATGCTGCTTGGTTTTATTTGTGGATTATTCCAGCCTTGGTGTTAGAATAATCTTAATTTTAATAAAGACGGAAGGAAATATTTTGCATTCTCTTTTCTTTACTAACAACAGCAGCAAAGGAAAGTTTACATAGCAACAGCAGTAACCAATAAACAAAAAGTGAGTAGTCAGTCTTAGCCACGCCCTCTTTTCTTGTATGCGGAACGATGAGGAGAGCCGTGATGTAGAAATCCAGAGACCCCAGAAGTAGTAAGAAACCGGAAACTGAAGAGGAGGAAGCCAAGACGAGACCGGAGTCAACAAGATGGTCAGTTGCAGAACCGGAAACCCACAGGCGTTCGAAAAGATGAAAGACCAATGGGTCCGCAGAAGCAACTCAAGCTAAGGAGGAAACAGAGGATACGTGAAAGTACCATGCGATGGAGATTTGCCAATCAACAGTCACCTAACTGACTCACCTGCCTGAAGCTAAGCATTATCAATAGGTAATCAATATTATGAGAAAGTAGCCCTAGACTAGGCTAACTAGACATGCAAAAAACGCAAACCCTACTAAGGGGAAGGAAAAAACAGCCATACAAATAACGGACAAAATCGATGAGGTGCAGATATGCAAACGTTTTATTAATTTATTTCAATATATATATATATATATTTTTTTTAATATACCAATAATCCAGTACAATGCGAAAAAACACGGGTACGGGCAGGCGGGAAAAATATTCGCCTCCTGTCTTTATTAAAATTAAGATTATTCTAACACCAAGGCTGGAATAATCCACAATTTTATATCAAGTCAGGAGGCTTCATATTTTGCAGTTTTAAAGCTGCACCAGAGCCCCAGATGCATGAGAACGTGGACGAAAATAGGAGGTATGGAAAATAACCGCCCTGGACCAATCAGTCGCCGCTAGGATATCGGACAGGGAACCCCCAGCGTTCGCAGCAGAGGAAGCCGCCGCACCCCGCACGGAGTGCGCGCCGAAGTGAGGAGCAACGCCCGCAAGGGAGAGTAGCCAGCGAACCCATCTAGAGAGGGTAGGGGAAGAGACAGGTTTGTGAGGAGGGACATAGGAGACCAAAAGTTGACCTGTAGGAGAGGAGCGCAAGGGACGCAGACAGGAGAGATAAGCAGTAACACAACGAGCAACACACAATAGAGGATCGGAAGGAAAGTAAGGGTAGAAAACCTCAGGCGAAAGAGTTTTAGTACGACTGGTAAGTGTGAAGACGACACCCTCAGGGGAAAAGGCCACCGCATGCGCATCAAAGGCCCTAACCCGGAAACGCGTCGAAAGGACACTAGACACAAAAGGACTGTTAGTTTCGCTGAGAGCTGACGGAGAGAAAGCGCATCGTTATCTGGCCAACTACGCAGGAAATCTAGCATAAGCGCAACATCCAAAACTGCGCGTACTTAGGTGCCGGTGGTCGAGCCAGACGAATGCCTCAGAGGAGGCGACACACGGAAGAATCCCGACCTACGGGAACGCCCCCAGGGGCACGTGAGCAGCCGAGATAGCGGAACGGAATAGGTTAATGGTACGGTACGATTTGCCGGAAGTGGAAAGGTCCGCCAGAAAGGTAATGATTGGGGTAAAGGAGCTGTAGCGGGATCAGCCTCGTGTCGCACACACCAATTACACCAAGTTCTCCATGCATAACAGTAGCTCCGTCGCGTGCCAGGAGCCCAGGATTCCCATAATAAGGTGCGAGCTGCTTCCGATAGGCCTGGCAGCATGCTGGGTCCCTGGAAATCGTCCATGCCACCAGGGAAAGGTTGCCTTCCACGACCAACGGGTGTGGTCCACCTTGGGGATCTGTCAGAATTGAATGGAAGGACGGTAGCCGAAGCGGATGAAGGCAGGAGAGTTCCAACGTCAGCGGAAACCAGGGTTGAGCATGCCACAGGGGCGTGATCAGGAGAAGTTGAATCCTCCGTCTGAGGACCTCCCTCATTAAGGACAGCTGTTGGAATGTAGGAACTTCCAATTTCCAGTCGCTGGAGTCTCTCCAATATCTTGAAAACCAAGCCGCCACATAGTTGGAGGAACTGGGTAGGTATTCCGCCGCCGTGAGGGAGATGTTCCGTTCCAGGCAGTAATTGAAGAGGGAGAGAGTAAGGTTCGATGGGGAGCCCCCCCCAGTCGGTTGACATATTGGACTGCAGAAATGTTGTCCATGCAGAGAAGGAGTGAGCAGTCCCTGAGGTCCTGGGTAAAGCTGCGGATGGCGAAGGAGCCGGCGATGAGTTCCAGGCAATTGATATGAAGCTGCCGTTCCTCGGGGGTCCATGCCCCACCTGTAGATGCGGATCCGCAGGTCGCTCCCCAACCCGATTGGCCGGCACCCGAGTCCAGAACAAAGTCCGGTAGGGAGCCGAAGATGGCGCGCCCATTCCAGGCTTCCATGTGGCGCAGCCACCATAGGAGTTCCACCCGAACCTCTGATGACAAGACTCCTCTGAGAGTCTTCTTGATGGCCCGAAGCTTCTACGGAGGAAGGCGGAGTTGACAAGACGTGGAGTCGATGTCGAACCCTAAGAAGGTGATGGTTTGAGTGGGCGCAGCTCTGACTTCTCTCTGTTGATGATAAAGCCCAGGTCTTGCAAGAGTGCCACTACCAAAGTGGTGTGATGCGAGGATTGGACGGGATTCTGGGCCAATACCAGTATGTCGTCTAGGTATACAATTGTCCTGATGCCTTGGGCCCGTAAGGAGGCCATGACCGGTTTGAGGAGCTTCGTGAAACACCAGGGTGCGGAACTGAGGCCGAACGGCAGACAGGTGAAGTGCCAGAGGTCGCAATGCCAGCGGAACTGCAAGTACGGTCGGTGGGCAGGATGGACCGGGACCGTGAGGTAAGCATCCGTGAGATCTAATCTCGTGAACCAGTCGCCGTCTCGAAGGAGATCTCTGAGGAGGTGTATGCCCTCCATTTTGAAGTGGCGATAGGACACGAAAGCATTGAGGGCCTTTAAATTTATTACCGGCTGGAGGTCCCCAGACTTTTTGTGGACCAGGAATACATTGCTGGTGAAGCACGGGGGTTCTAGTGCGGGGAGGATGGCTCCTTTCAACTGCAGGGAGCGAAGTTCCTCGTCTATCAATGCTGATTCTCGAGAGGAGTAACGGGCCGGGACCGGGGAAACAGACTGGACGGGAACCTGGGAGAAGTCTATTAAAACCCGGATACAGTTCGCAGGACCCAGGAATCGGAGGTGAGCTTGCGCCACTTGGGAAGAAAAAAGCGTAATCGACACATGACCGGTATGTGGGGTAGCGGAAGTGCAGGGGTACTTACCCGCGGAGTAGCGGCGTCTGGGTGTGCCGAAGCCACGACCGACGGGAACTCCCCATGCCAGGATTGGGCTAGGACGATACTGCACGTCCGTGCCTTGGTACGAGGGAATGCGAGGTTTATACGAGGTGTGGTATCGGCTGGCGACCCGACCTCTTGGTGCGCCAGCCCTGGAGGAAAAACGAGTTGTAGGGTGGAAAACTAGCTTCATGTTAGATTGCACTTTAGCAAATTGGTGTATATGTTAACCTTGCGGTTGAGTTCTTTTAAGAAGAGATCCCCGAACAGCAACCCCTTCGATGCAGGACCCAACTCCTTGGTGGACATAGAGGTTAGTTTAGCATCAAATGAAAAAGTGCTGCTTTACGGCGTTCTGAAGAAATGCCAACATTAGCATTCCCCAAAAGGCAAAGTGCCCATTCACTGACCAGGGCCGGATCGAGCGGAGCATTGTTATTTAACGCCTCATCCGCCATGACGAAAATCAGCGAAAGGGGGCCCGAGACGTCCAGCAACTTGTCCTGGGCGCCGCGGAGACCCTGTTCCAGACCCCGTCGAGGATCCCTGCCAGCCTTCCCCATGAAGGTGACAAAGTCCTCATCAAACTCCAGGGTAAGGGATACTTTATCTGGTGGTGTCGGGCGAGGGCATTCCGCCGGAAGCGTGCTCTGTCAGCTTTCTCCAACGGACAGCGCAACCAGAAGCGCAGGAACTCTGCGATATGATTCGGTGGAATCCAGGCCGGAGACCTGGGGTGTGTAGTGGTGCGTGGATCGAAAAAACGGAACGCCCCTAGCGTCCAGGATCGGAGCCGGAGTGTCCGAGGACACCAGAGAGCGAGGAGCTGAAGTGGCTGAGTGGGGTATAATAGCCATGGCATCGGGACGGGCTCACCCGTCGAGCTAGGAGTAGCCGGTGGGTCACCGGCGGTCTCCGCTCCTTTATCTTCCGGGTAATCTGCCCAGTAATCCTCCAAATCGCAAGAGGCATCCTCGTTATGATTTTGAGCAGACATACGAGAGGATTTTTTATTTTTAGTGGGGCCTTTACCCTTTCCCGAGGTTTCAGACTGGCCCTTCCAGGGTCTTTTTCGCGACGGGGCAGCAGCCTCGGATTGATTGGACTGAGAGCAGGGGCGGATCCAGGGGGGGGCAACGGGGCAATTGCCCCCCCCCCCCGAGATTTGAGCCGGGGACCCAGATGCCGGGCAGCGCGGGGAGTGCCTGCCCGGTCCTGAAGAGTCCGTCCTGCTAAAGGGGATGCGGCTGCGTGCAGGCGCAGCCGGTCACGTGGTCCGGCTAATCAGGTGGTACTGAGTCTCTGTACCACCTGACTGGCCGGACCGCGTGACCTGCGCACGCACGCAGCCGCATCACCTTCAACAGGACGGACTCTTCAGGACCGGGCAGGCACTCCCGCGCTGCCGGCATCTGGGTCCCTCAACCCCTGCCGGAGCTGGAGCAATTCCAGGTGAGAGCTGGGCAAATCCATGTGTAAACTGGGGGCAAATCCTGAGCTGGGGGCAAATCCATGAGCTGGGCAAATCCATGTGTGAGCTGGGGGCAAATCCATGAGCTGGGGCAAATCCATGAGCTGGGGGCAAATCCATGTGTGAGCTGGGGGCAAATCCATGAGCTGGGGGCAAATCCATGAGCTGGGGGCAAATCCATGAGCTGGGCAAATCCATGACCTGGGGGCAAATCCATGTGTGAGCTGGGGCAAATCCATGTGTAAACTGGGCAAATCCATGAGCTGGGCAAATCCATGAGCTGGGCAAATCCATGTGTAAGCTGGGCAAATCCATGACCTGGGGGCAAATCCATGAGCTGGGGGCAAATCCATGAGCTGGGCAAATCCATGACCTGGGGGCAAATCCATGAGCTGGGGGCAAATCCATGTGTGAGCTGGGGCAAATCCATGTGTAAGCTGGGCAAATCCATGACCTGGGGGCAAATCCATGAGCTGGGGGCAAATCCATGAGCTGGGCAAATCCATGAGCTGGGGGCAAATCCATGAGCTGGGCAAATCATGAGCTGGGGGCAAATCCATGACCTGGGGGCAAATCCATGAGCTGGGCAAATCCATGAGCTGGGGGCAAATCCATGACTGGGGGCAAATCATGACCTGGGGGCAAATCCATGAGCTGGGCAAATCCATGAGCTGGGGGCAAATCCATGACCTGGGGGCAAATCCATGAGCTGGGCAAATCCATGAGCTGGGGGCAAATCCATGTGTGAGCTGGGGGCTCTCTGCTCCTCTAGATTGTAAAATCCGGGGTGCCCTCTGCTCCTCTAGATTGTAAGCTCCTGGGTGCCCTCTGCTCCTCTAGATTGTAAGCTCCTGGGTGCCCTCTGCTCCTCTAGATTGTAAGCTCCTGGGTGCCCTCTGCTCCTCTAGATTGTAAGCTCCTGGGTGCCCTCTGCTCCTCTAGATTGTAAGCTCCTGGGTGCCCTCTGCTCTTCTAGATTGTAAGCTCCTGTGAGCCGGGCCTCTGCTCCTCTAGATTGTAAACTCCTGTGAGCCGGGCCCTCTGTAAATTCTCGTGAGTCGGGCTCTCTGCTAAAACACCTTATTTTTCTGTCAGTGCCCCTCCCGAGACTAGTCTCTGGATCCGCCCCTGACTGAGAGTCCACAGATTGGGCCGGGGACTGGACTCTGGAAAGCACCGGAGGATCCTGCTGAGGAAATGGAGGCAACGCTGCAAGAGCAATGGGCAAGGTCTCAGAAATGGCTGAAAGGAGCCAGGCCTTCAGCTCTTCCTGATGGCTAAGATTTAATTGAGGAGGATCCATCAAATTTGGAATAACGGGGCTCACCCGTTGCAGATATAGAATATATATGTATGCCTTAATTTGCGCGATTATATATAGTTTTCGGGGCTCACCGATGTATGCAGGCAGATTGTATAAATTGCCACCGGAATAAATATGTATTTGTAGACAAATAAGGTTATCGGGGCTCACCCGAGATAGCGGAGGGGTCCTGCTAGAGAAGCGGATGCCTTCAGTCTTTTTAAAACGCTTCGGTGATAGCGTGCTGCCACCCGTGAGGCTGTGAGGTATGGAGGGCGCGAACTCCAAATGGCGGCAAACGGTTGGAACCTAAAATGGCCACCAGCGCGCGCAAGCGCAATAGGGACGCCTACGCATGAGGGGAGAATAGCCGCGCATGCGCTGAGGCAGAGGGTGCCGTTCGCAAGGCAAAACCTGGAATAAATGTAAAATAATAATCCACCAAATCTCGGGAAAAAACGTGCCGAGGGCCCTCGGTCCGCCGGGAGACCAAAGCGAATTGCAGAGCGCACCCTGCAGGCGGAGAGTGCCCGCACAGCAGGGACCTGTGGAGGAAAAAAACACAAAATGCAGCACAAATAATAATGTTAGCAATCACAAATATTACTCAAATAAGCTAATAATGTTAGCAATCATAAATATATTAACTACATTAATTATAAAACTAAATGTACATATATATATTAGGCCTGGCAACCAGGAGCTGTTTTGGAAACGTCTCACCTGGTCGCCAGCAGCAAAGAAAAGAGGGCGTGTGCTAAGACTGACTACTCACTTGTTGTTTATTGGTTACTGCTGTTGCTATGTAAAACTTTCCTTGCTGCTGTTGTTTAGTAAAGAAAAGAGAATGCAAAATATGAAGCCTCCTGACTTGATCTAAAATTAGCGGATGCTGGCTCCATGCCGGACCACTGAAGGCTTCATATTCTCCATTTGCGCCTTGCCAATGCTAGAAAGGTATGAATTGAGACACCCATTCCTATCAGTCATACCCCTGGCTGGTCAAAAGAACACGTCTTTCACACCTCAGCAGCCCCCAGGAAATTCTTAGGCCTGGTTCACACCTGGGCATTTTACAGCGCGTTCCTATGTGCTGTAAAACTCTCAAACAGTGAAATCCCATTCTTTCCTATGTTCACACCTGGAACGCGCTGTAAAACGCCCTATGCCCAAAGAAGTACAGGAGCTTCTTTGGGGCGTATTACAGTGCGTTTGCAGCCATAGACTTCAAAAAAACGCCCGTAAGACGCGCGTTTCTAATTATCAAAAACACTCATAAAACGCCTGACAAAAACGTGTGTAAAATGCGCATATGAGATACGCTCAGGTGTGAACCCAGAGTGTGGGGCTTTGATGGTCACCAGTGTGGCATAGCAAGGGGAGGCACTTGTCTTCGGGTGTCTGTCTGGGAGAGCTGACGTAAGCAGGGGCAGGCTGACCATCTGGGGAGAATCCCGCAGTGATCTGACTTCCTGGAATTCAAACCACGCCTCGGACCTCAGCCCGCTCACTGACATCATCGCGCATGGCTGCGATGATGTCATAAAGGGACCTCTCCCAATAGAAGTCCCAATAGAGAAGATACAGCCCGTATGTCTTGAAGATACCCGTATGTCTTGAAGAATAAATGAATCAGGGCCATGCTTGGTATCTTTGAAAAGATCAGAGCATGGACTGTCCAATGATACCATACATGACCAGGTTTCATTTAAATTAAATAGATAAAATGTCTTTTTTTTACAATGCAGCACTATTGTTTCACTTTTCAATTATAAAGTGAACAATGATGCTATTGTAGCGCTCACTCCCGGAGGAGCCGCTGAAAATGAACCACGGGTCAGTCTCCCGCACTAGGGAATAAATATACTCCAGCACCGTTGTGGATTTTATAAATTATATAGTTTACTAAAGTAAAAGGCATATAATGAGACACGGTGTTCGTAGATATATTTACAGTATTTCGTATCGCGGTAAACGCGCAGCGGAAAACAAAATAAGATGCGAATCTTTGCCCCTTTTTCGGATACTAGGGAGTGAGTCCCGAACAGGTTAAGTCCCGAACTGTGAGTGTATGTGTGTGTTATGGTACCCGGGTACTATTCAACTGGCCAGTGAATCTCTTAAACGATGTCTTCGACTAGTCAAGTTGGGGCCCTGTGGGTTTTAGAAATAAACAACAGCGTGCTTTCTTGACTTTGTAAAACCGGCCTTGGAGGCCTCTCACCCATCCACTCGATCACCAAGGTTCCTCTGATCCAGGACGTCCCTCCGCTCGGTGCCTAGCTGGGATACTGGCTACTGGATCCGTTGTCTGGCTCTCTCTGCTCCGACAGTGGCTGGTCCAGCTACCGCCTGCTCTCCCATCCAATGGACCTGCGGTACTCCTTACTCAAGGATCCTCCGCTTCCTTGACAGCAGCTTGGGTAATGTCTGTGGATCACTGGGTCTCCTTCTTGCAAGGCTGGATAACCCCACTTGGAATCCTGGTAGGCCGCACTTGCGCTCCGGCCTAGTCACGGTTCCGCTCTGCAGCACTGTGTCCTCTCTCATGCACTCCCTGGCGCGCTCTGCCAACTATCTCCACGAGGCTCAGGATGTACAGCGTCTGTGTCCCACCCACTTCCTGTCTCTGTTTGCAAAGCATGCCGGGAAACGTAGTCCCAATGTTCAGTGTCTCTTATCGCGCTTGTCTCCCTCCGGTGGCCAAAAATAGGTACTGCCACAGTAAGGGTTTAAACACAGCGCTACACTACACTAACTCACTTTCTCATTTCCCACAATGTCAGCAAGTGTGTTGATGGTATATTGCATTATTACGCATTGTTCCATCAAAAACCTAAACTGGCACACTTCTGTGAGGGATGCACAAAGTACTTTGGAACACTGCGTCTCTGATTGTTACACCGCAGAAGCATGGCGTCCGCAGAAATTTTTCCAGGGTTGGGGGCAAAATTTTAATGGCATCCATATTCTGCCCTGTATTTGTGAAAGGATTTTTACCAGGAAGGATACATTGAGATTTCTCTCGTTTTCAAGTATGTCCTGGGTGGCGAGTATGTACCGTTAGGTGTCTTGCCAAGGACACTTACTGGAGGTATTACACACCCGCACACCCTGAATATATAGAGGAGCCCCTAAAAATACACCCGCACACCAGGAATATATGTAGGAGCCCCTAAAAAGACACCCACACACCTTGAATATATGGAGGAGCCCCTAAAAATACACCCACACACCTGAATATATGGAGGAGCCCCTAAAAATACACCCACACACCCTGAATATATGTAGGAGCCCCTAAAAAGACACCCACACACCCTGAATATATGGAGGAGCCACTAAAAAGACACCCACACACCCTGAATATATGGAGGAGCCCCTAAAAAGACACCCACAAACCCAGAATATAAAGAGACACCCACACACCCTGAATATATGGAGGAGCCCCTAAAGAGACACCCGCACCTCCTGAATATATGGAGGAGCCCCTAAAAAGACACCTGCACACCCTGAATATATGGAGCAACCCCTAAAAAGACACCTGCACACCCTGAATATATGGAGGAGCCCCTAAAAATACACCCACACACCCTGAATATATGTAGGAGCCCCTAAAAAGACACCCACACACCCTGAATATATGTAGGAGCCCCTAAAAAGACACACACACACCCTGAATATATGGAGGAGCCCCTAAAAAGACACCCACACACCCTGAATATATGGAGGATCCCCTAAAAAGACATCCACACACCCTGGATATATGGAGGAGCCCCTAAAAAGACACCCACAAACCCGGAATATAAAGAGACACCCACACACCCTGAATATATGGAGGAGCCTCTAAAGAGACACCCGCACCTCCTGAATATATGGAGGAGCCCCTAAAATGACACCTGCACACCCTGAATATATGGAGCAACCCCTAAAAAGACACCTGCACACCCTGAATATATGGAGGCGCCCCTAAAAGGACACCCGCACACCTGAATATATGGAGAAACCCCTCAAAGACACCTGCATACCCTGAATATATGGAGGAGCCCCTAAAAAGACACCCACACACCGTGAATATATGGAGGAGCCGCTAAAAAGACACTCGCACACCCTGAATATATGGAGGAGCCCCTAAAAGACACTCGCACACCCTGAATATATGGAGAAGCCCCTAAAAGATACCCCCACACCCTGAATATATGGAGGAAACCCTGAAAAAACACCCGCACACACTGAATATATGAAGGAGCCCCTAAAAAGACACCCGTACATCCTGAATATATGTAGGAGCCCCTAAAGAGACACCCACACACCCTGAATATATGGAGGAACCCCTAAAACACACCCACAGCATTATAACTCACAGTAAACATTGGGGGTGTATGAGCAGGCACAGAATCCTACACATACCTGGCACAGTGGCACAGGCAGGCTGGAGGAAGAGTTTAGAAAGAACAATTGCCAATGCCTAATTTTCATATCATTAAATATATGCCGCGTGGGCATGGCCCACATATAACACTACACATACCTAGCACAGTGGCACTGGCAGGCAGCTGGTGGAGTCGGAGACAAGGAGAGGTGTCATCGGCTGGATTTTCCAACTCAGCAGGCCAGCAGCCACAGCTGGCTGGCTGATGGTGGTGGTGTGGTGCCTGTGGGAGACGAGGGGAAGAGCGGCTGGTGGGTTTGCCCACGTGACGCCGACGCGCATTTTAATCCCACTCTCTTCCACTCCGTCTCCTGAGTCTGACAGCGCCCGCCCACGCACGCACGTGGTCTCACATGCAGGGGCAGCGCTGCGCGCATGCGCCGCAGCTGCCGCCTGCGCTGTTAACAGATAGTGCAAGGCGTGCAAGGCGCTGAAATTTGCCACCGGACGCAAAAATTTAAGTTCCGCTGCAGCTGGCCCCTTCGTTCCAGGGGGGGGCAAGTGCCCCCCCTTACTCCAACCTGTGAACGCCCATGCGCAGAAGGTCATGTGAGGTGTCATTGGAAAAACCAGAGTCTGGCCTTTCCAACAATAACATATATGACCATGTCATTTGTAAAAATAGAAAAAAATAATAATATTACATACAATTTTTTTTTCTTTTCTATCCCATTTCTAAGGTATTATGTGCTTTTACTTAAGAACGAAACAATGCCGCAGCCCTATCTCACCTTCTCATTTCACATGCCAGGACCAAATGGGGAGGCGATAGCACAAAGCGATATACACATTGGCCCATCTAAAACACAAGCTGCTTCAGTGCTGCAAGGGAGTGGGGGTACTTTGGACCTCTGTATTTCCATTCTTTACACTCCACAAAGTCATGTTAGATGTCACTGGGCAAGACAGAGTCTGACCTTTCTAAAGATATCAAATATGACCATGTAAAATACTCCCCCCCCCACAAACATACATAAAAGTATTTTTTTTTCAGTTTTAGATAAAATTGCGTATTTTCTCAGAAAAATGCAGTAACCGGTTCCCATTTTTAATTGTTTTTAACAAGAGTAGCCCGTAGAATATATAACCATAAAGGTTTGGATGATAAAATTAGAAAATAAATAAATAAATTACAAGCTGTGTATGATTGAAATCTGAATGGAAATTTAAATTTCTTTTTACTTTTATGTTGTAGTATTCTGACGGGACATGACGTATACAAATAATAATGATATATTTTCACTCTGCCGATTCTGCTGGAAATAAGGATATATAATTTGTCTGGGTCCTACAATAAAACATGACTTTAAATCGTGTTTAAATATGATGAGCACAAAACGGTCAAAATGAGCTCAGCACACAGGGGTGAAATTTCTCAGCAGTGAAAGGGTTAAGGGCCACAAAGCCACCTCCTCCCTCCCAGTGGTTCTCCACGGCAAGGCTGGGAGGAAGTGATTGTGTAATATATCACTTCCTCCCAGCATTGTATGGCAGATCCGCGGGAGGAAAATGCGGATCTTTACTGGATCAAAGTTATACCCCCTCCCACCTGGGATTGTTTAGGGAGAGGGGGCATGGAGAACGGAAGAGGGAGGTATGAACCTTGAGAAAGACCATGCAGAATGGGTGGGTGAACAAAGGAGAGGGGCCATCATGGAAGGGGGGAACGAACAGGGAAAGGGGTCATGCAAAAACCCTTGAAAATAGCCCCAGTCATCAAAAGTCTTTTGCCATTTAGCAAGACACAGAATGCAGGTTAATACACAGAAAATGGATATGTGGGGGGCTGTCACGGGGCGGCAAGGCCGAGCCCGGGATGTGGTGACACAGAGTGGAGTGGAGGCAGTAATGTGGGTTAAACGGATAAGGTTTATTATGAGGAATACAAGGAAACACAACAGCAGGAATAAACCAAAGGGGGGATACTGGATAAGGTAAACTAAAAGGGGGAACACTGGATAATGTATAACTGATAACTGAATAACGCAGGAATAAGCCAAATGGATACAAACAACTGGACAGGCCAAGCAGACAGGACAAGAGAGGTGGGCAGAACTGGACACTGAATACTTTAAGCAGACACAGAGGAGCAGGACATGAAGAGAGCTGAACACAACCATAAACAAATCAGGAAACAACACAAGGAGACTTACTGGGAAACAGACTGGACACTGGGAAAAGACTGAGGGACAGGAGGCATGGTGGACAAAGTCCAGGTATGTAAGGGGGTGATGATGGGTAAGTCCAGGTATATGAGGGGGATCCAGCAACGGTAACAAAGGGGTAATCTGGGTAGCATAATTAAGTTCAAGCAAATGGTCGAGGTGGGCACAGGTAACAGCGTAGTCTAGTTCTAGCAAATGGTCGAGGTGGGCATAGGCAACAGCATAGTCAAGTTCAAGCAAAGTTTGTATCCAGGGGTATACAGCAGGGGAGGGTAAGGAGAGGGTACACAGGAGCTTCAGGAGGGTGAGGTTCAAATGAGTGAGGGAAATGTGTCAAATCGAAATTTATTTTTGCTCTATTCATGATTTCGGTTCCATTCGTGATTTCGGTTCCATTTCGGTAATTCTGGAAATCGTATATTTAACTATTATCGGTTATATCGCTGATTCTGTAAATTTTGTATTTGTAAATGCGTATCACTTGTTTCTTGTGGCATTCGGGTCAGTTTAGCGTTTTTTAAATCGTTTTGTTCATTTTTTTTGTTCCTTGGCTTTCATACCATTTTAATATGATTAAATAAAGTTGTGAAATGTATATTCAATTATTCATAAGAAAAAAAGGATCTTTATTTAATAAAAAAAACACGATAGAATCGCCAGAATTATCGTAGACACTTTGAAACAAGGAGAACAGACGTTCCGAAAAAACAAAAATTTCTGAAATTTCCGAAAAGTCGATACAAAAAACGAGCAAAGTGACCCGAAAACACAAACAATGGTCGATATTCCGAAAAAAAAATGTACACGAAAAACGAGCCGAACCGAACCGAATCGAAACAGAAATCGGTCGAAACGAGCCGAATCGAAAATTTTAAACTTCCGAACAAATCGAACCGAATCGAACCGAAAAAAAATCGGTGCTCAAGCCTAGTAGACAAATTAAATCACATAAATATTGTATAATGAGTAGTCAGAGTACCTGGTTCATATCTTTATGGCAGGGGGAACAATGCCACACCTGTGGGGTGTATGAATTTGAGGAGTTCAAACCAGCATCATGTATATGTTTGTCCCATAACAGTTGCAATGCATTTGCCTAAAGGAATGGGTTAACAGGCATTACCATCCCATATCAGCCATCCAGGGATAAATTCAATGTTTTGAGCGGATAAGCAATTTGTTTCCAATATATCCCTTATAGAAACCTATGTCCAGTATTACTAATACTCAATATCCCTGCAATGTCAGGGTAAAAACAAACTGTCTATAAGGGCCCCTTGGTATAGATCACAATGCCTGGTGATTAACCGGACTCATCTGCATTATATTGAAAAAACACCCACTGGCAACCCTGCCAATCCAGGTAACTCTTTCAAAAATTCATATAACTGTTTAAAAACACAAACTCCCAACTAGTTTCGCCTGTATACCAGGCTTTGTCAAGAGTGTAGCGCTCACTCCCGGAGGAGCCGCTGAAAATGAACCACGGGTCAGTCTCCCCGCACTAGGGAATAAATATACTCCAACACAGTTGTGAGTTTTTATCATTTAAATAGTTTACTAAAATAATGAGCAGATGTTGAGACACGGTATTCACAAGTATTATTACAGTATTTTCGTATCACGGTAAAACGCGTAGCGGAAAAGAAACGAAACACGAGGCTTCGTATTTCGGAAAATAAAATATTCGCAACCGAACATAAAAGCAATGCAATTTCCCGATAGTTCAGAAAAGGGGACACGTAGCAAAACCCCAAACATACAATCCCTTCGTATTACGGTAAACGCGCAGCGGAAAAAGAGGAAAAATATATTCGGAACGTATCTTTATCTGTAACCCCTGTTCCGATTCGTAAAAAGGAAATGAGTCCTGCACACGTTAAGTCCCAGAATGTGAAAGGTGTATATGTGTGTGTGGTACCCGGGTACTGTTCAACTGGCCAGTGAGTTTATTAAAGGAAGGTCTTCGACTAGTCAGTTGGGGCCCTGTGGACTTTAAAGAGAAAACAGCAGCTTGACCTTTAATCACAAACAGCCTTGGAGGCCTCTCACCCATCCGACGCAGGCTTTAGGCTCCGCTGACCCAGGACGTCTCTCCTCTGGATTTTGACTGGGGATACTAGCGGCCGGATCCGTTGTCTGACTTCATGCAGCTTATCCAGCTCTCCGCCTGCTCTCTGTTCGATTCCACCGGTCTACAGCAATGTCTGGGCTCTGGCAAGTCTCCTTCTCCTCAGCTTGAGTGACCCAAACCGGAATAACAAGTCTCCCTCGGGCTTTGGCCTAGGTTCTCTCGCGATCTCCTCAGTGCGTCTGCTTTCTCTTGTTCCCTGGCGCGCTCTGGAACTTTCTCCACGAGGCAGAGGATGTAAGTCTCCAGTCCCCACCCACTTCCTGTCTTCTTGCAAAGCATGCCGGGCATTGTAGTCCCAATGTCCAGTATCTCTGATCGCGATAGTCTCCATCTTGTGACCAAAAATAGGTACTGCCACAGCAAGATTTTTAACACAGCGCTACAAGAGTATATCAAGAGCAGGGATATTGAGTATTAGTAATACTGGACAGAGGTTTCTATAAGGAATATATCCGCTCAAAACATTGAATTTATCCCTGGATGGCTGATATGGGATGGTAATGCCTTTTAACCCATTCCTTTAGGCAAATGCATTGCAACTGTTATGGGACAAACATACCCATGATGCTGATTTGAACTCCTCAAATTCATACACTCCACAGGTGTGGCATTGTTCCCCCTGCCATAAAGATATGAACCAGGTACTCTGACTACTCATTATACAATATTTATGTGATTTTATTTGTCTACTTGTCAATTTGTATGTATTAATAAAGGTGTACAATTGTGTATACACTGGGGACATAGATCATTTACTTTTGTGAGCACCATTGTGGATGCATAGGTGCTCTATTTTTGTTTTGTAACATAGGCGGGTTAGGCCCATTTGGATCTATGCCATTGGCACCATCTAGTGGTTTTAAGAACTTTGTTTGTTGCAAAAAGGATAAACACCTGCTGTACCTCCAGGAAAGCTGATCCCAGGAAGGGGGCTGCCAGCTATGGCAGAGCAGTGCTGGATTTGCCCTTCCTCCTGCGCCGGGGGTGTGAACCGTGGCTGGGGCACTAGGGGAGTACTTGCTCCCAAGCGCCTCATGACCTTGCTACGCCTCTGATGCTCACTGATAAATATTATGTGTTCTCATTTCAGAAATCTTACTCCCACTGGGGTTCATGCACATATGCCTTAATATTTCATAGCATGAGCCCAGGACATAGTTCCTGCCAGTGACAAACTAGATGCCACATTTCATCTCTTTTTGTGGCAACAAGGTGTATATTTAAAAATGTTAGCTTTCTGGACCACTTTGGATGTCTCCTGTTCCTCCAGCAAGTGTTCCCTCACAATGTTCTTGGCATCCACGTAGAACCATGAAGTAGTCAGGTTATAGAAAAGGAGGAAAAGTCAAAAAATTTCCACAGAGCTACTTGCAGTGTGTCTCTCCATGTC
>RXON01001114.1:0-31617 GCA_009667805.1 Leptobrachium leishanense | reverse complement strand
GTACAAAAGGGACATCAATCAGGAGAAGCTCATGCGCTTCACCGAGAAGATAAAGAAATATCAGTTTAACTGCAGCCACATCGAGATCGATGACATGTATTCCCGATATTACGGGGACTTTGATTTCGACCCGGTCAAGTTCCCCAACGCCACCGAGATGTTTAGGAAGTTAAAGGAGGACGGCTTTGAGATCACACTGTGGATCCATCCTTTCGTCAACTACAACTCCTCCAATTTTGGGGAGGGCATAGAGCGTGGCCTTTTCGTTAGGGAGCCCAGCGGGCGACTTCCCGCCATGGTCCAGTGGTGGAATGGTGTAGGCACCATCCTCGATTTTACTAACCCTCAGGCGAGGGAGTGGTTCCAGAGCAAGCTGCGGAGTCTCAAGTCAGACTACGGGATCTCCTCGTTTAAGTTCGATGCTGGGGAGACGAGTTATCTCCCCAAACTATTCAGCACTTACCGCCCATTGTCCGACCCCAGCATCTTTAGCCGACGCTACACTGAGATGGCTATCCCTTTTTTTTCTCGTGCTGAGGTCAGAGTTGGCTATCAGTCCCAGAACATCTCCTGTTTCTTCAGGATCATCGACCGGGACTCTGTGTGGGGCTACGAGCTGGGGTTGAAGTCTCTGATCCCCACAGTTCTCACCATAAGCATGCTTGGGTACCCCTTTATCTTGCCAGATATGATTGGAGGGAACATATACACCACCAACACAAGCACGCACCAGATCCCTGATCGGGAGCTCTACATCCGGTGGTTGGAGCTTTCTGCCTTCATGCCCTCCATGCAGTTCTCTGTACCACCGTGGCGTTACGACAAGGACGTGGTGGAGATCGCTCAGAAGTTCACCCAAATCCACGAATCCTTGGTGGCTCCACTGATACTGGAACTGGCCGGCGAAGTTACGGACACTGGAGATCCGATTATTCGGCCCATATGGTGGATTTCTCCCAACGACGAAGCCGCACACAAGATTGATTCCCAGTTCCTGATAGGAGACACGTTGATGGTTGCTCCTGTCCTGGAACCGGGGAAACAAGAACGTGACGTCTATCTTCCCGCGGGCCGGTGGCGGAGCTACAAGGGAGAAGTGTTTGAAAAGAACCCGCAGCTCCTCACGGATTACCCCGTCGACTTGGACGAAGTTGCTTACTTCACTTGGATGTTGTAACCCACATATGAATCTTGCCGCATTAATGGGGGGGATGTGTGCGGTGGCCTTGTGGTAGAGTAACCAGTTGCCCAAGCTGAATGTATTAATGTCACAGGTTGCCTGTCAGGATATTGGGTTTATTCACTGAAATGGGTGGTTTTGGAGACTTTAGGATCGCACATTCTTTGTTTCGTGGGGGTGGAAGTGGAAGTGGCATCTCTAGCTCCACTTCTCTCACCTTTTTACCTTTTGTGGCATAAAATTTTATTTTCCAAGTCTCCGAATCCCCGTTTTCACTGAGTAAACCCCAATCTTTGTGCTCCCAGGCGCTGCTTTCCGCTAGGGGGAATCTCGGGATGACATCACGGGAATGACGTCCATGGATCCCGTGGACGAAGCGGGGAAACTGAAGTGGGATGGTGGTAGAGTAAGGTTATAGAGCAAGACCATAACCTAACCCCTGGTGAGGGACAAAGCAAACCACGGACTGGAAATAACACCGGGGAACGTGTTGCTACGACCCAAGAGAACCACAAAAGTGAACCATGACCCGTATCCCGATCAAACCCAAAACCTGTGACGTGTGTTACGCGTTCCAGGACACACAGAGGTACATGGTGAGGCGCACAGGAGCCAGGTAGAATGAAGCTCCTGGGCACCTAGGTACTTGTAGCTGGCTTGTGTTTTTGTGCGTTGGGGAATCTCCCATGGCTGCTGTCCTGGATGTTTTCTGGGACTTTTCAGAGCGTTTTGCTGGAGGTAAATCTTTAACTTTGCGCCTGATCTCTGAGAAGCTTTGTTTAGGTGTGTGTCTCTCACCGGTGGTACCGTCCTGTGCTTGCGGACATCCCGTCCGTTCTGTGTTTGCCTGTCATGGCTTTAACGAGCCGTCGTCCTGGCGAGCAGGTCCAGAGGTTAACACAAGCTCCCTCTGACACAGGAGGAGGACGTGTCCCGCGTGTCTTCCAGTTGTGTCTTGGACACACACGCACTTTGCTGGGACTCTCGCCGTTAACCTTTGAACCTGCCATGTGATGCCTTGAGGTTTTTTTTCTCGCAGTTTTTGGCAGCCGTGAAGAAGTCACGCCAGAGGAAGTCAGACTTTTGTTTTTTTCCTGCCGTCCCAGTGCCAGATCGTCTTTTTATACTTGTGTTTTGTGTGTGTTTTGCTGCGTCGCGCTCTGGATGGGCTCGCGGAGCATCGTACGTGATGTCCAGGTTTGCGCATCCTGTGACGCAGAGCAATGTTAACCCCAGGAGGTGGCCGCGGTGCCGAGCTGCTCATATTGGGATCTGGAGCTGGGGATTCTCCTGCGTTTTGCAAAATTAAACCAAGTTTGAGATCGACCAATTTAATGGAACACAGAAGTAATATATGCCCCGCCCCCTTTTTTGCCTTTAAATAATTAGGCAGATGTTGCTGACAGCAGTTTTATTTTTTCTCTGCATGGGATGGGGGTGTAAATATGCACTTTTTGCCCTCGCTGCGCCTCCGCTTCAGGGGCTTCCGAGTCCAGAATATCCTGCAGCTTCTCTATACAATGTTCGTTCCGCGCTCGTGTTCCGTGACGCCTGCGCAGAATGATGGGCCGAGCTGCATGTGCATGCAGAGAACCGATCCGTCGGCTGCCTCTCTCGGGACGTCTGCTGGTGACTGGCAGCCGGGAAATTCAAAATACCAGCTGCCTGGTGATGCTGGGGGTTTAATTGATTCGGCGTTGTCAGAGCGAGACAACAGCCCCCCATTTCCTGAACGTAAAATTTATAGTGTGTTTTAGCATGAAGGATACATTGAGATTTCTCTGGTTTTCAGTTTGTCCTGGATTCAACAACATTGAATTGTTACAGAAACACAAAGTAATAAATAATAGAGATCTCTTGAGTGACTTTAGACTGGTGGAAGATTTGATGGAGTCTGGGAGGTTATTCCATAATTGTGGTGCTCTGTAGGAAAATGAGGATCGAGCCACTTGCTTTTTGTATTGTGGTATTGCAAGTAAGGTGCTGGTCCTGGATCTGAGGTTATAGGATGAGGGAACTGCCGGGGGAAGCAGCATATTCAGGTAGGGTGGCAGCTTCCCAGAAATGCTCTTAAACACCAGGTTGGAAAGGTGAAGGGTGCGTCTAGAGTCCAGCCATGGCCAGTTTAGCTCTTTTAACATGTCACAATGGTGGGTCATGTAGTTACATTGTAGCGCAAAGCGGCAGAATGAGTTATACAATGTAGTAAGTTTATGAAGGTGTGTTTGTGGGGCGGCTGCATACACTACATCTCCGTAATCAATAGCCGGCATAAGCATTTGTTGTACAATCTGCTTTGTTACCGCGGGGCTCAGGCAGGATTTGTTTCTGTACAGGTCGATCCCACACTCGCTTTAATTGTGCAAAATCGAGGCACTTGAGCGTGTGTGCGCGTGCACTTCAATGGCTTTATATACAAAGCTGTGAGGGAATTACATTAAATCCAGGTGATCTTCCTGCCCTGCACGATGAGGTGTGTGTGTATTACACGGTCTCTGTTGCATTCTGGGGGAGGTCTCCTCTTTTCTCTAAACTTCGGTGAGATGTCGGTCCACAGCACTTGTTCTTTGTGCTACGAGTATCACATTTGCTTCACTCTAGGTATTTCCTCCTACGTGATCTCATGTGGGGTGACCTCACAGAGCAGGAAGCAGACGCGGTGCCTTCCCTCCAATAATCACATGGGGGTAAGGTGACCTCATGTGGGGTGACCTCACAGAGCAGGAAGCAGACGCGGTGCCTTCCCTCCAGTAATCACATGGGGGTAAGGTGACCTCACAGAGCAGGAAGCAGACGCGGTGCCTTGCCTCCAGTAATCACATGGGGGAAGGTGACCTCACAGAACAGGAAGCAGACGCGGTGCCTTCCCTCCAGTAATCACACGGGGGAAGGTGACCTCACAGAACAGGAAGCAGACGCGGTGCCTTCCCTCCAGTAATCACATGGGGGAAGGTGACCTCACAGAACAGGAAGCGGACGCGGTGCCTTCCCTCCAGTAATCACATGGGGGAAGGAGTTACTTGTCGTGCTCTTCACAGATGTGCGCGCAGGTAAATGGCCCCCATGCTGGGTGGTGTATTCAGTGCTCGCTCCCGGCAGACGTCGCGCAGTGTTATCCAGTGAGGGGGAGCTGGCGGTGCGCGTCGGGTCTCTGTTTTTTGGTGTTTTTCTGTGCTTTTATTATTAGAAGCTTCTACTTAAGTCGAGCAGATTTTGCACATGTATGAATGGAACGTGGTGTTTTTTTCTGGGTGCTTTTGGCCCTCGGGGTGGCCGGGTTATGATGATTTGCTGCCGCTCTCTGCATGGGAATCGTCCGCTGCTGAGCTCCTCATCCTGCCGGCGCGCGGCCTCTTCTCTCGGTCAGGATGGGCGTCAGCTGCGCCGTCTCATTCCACAGCAATTCTAGCGCAGCCGCCTTGACTTCATTAACTCAGCTGATTGGTCGCGGTGTCCTAAGTGTCCCCTCCCCTGCTCTGGCAGCTTCAAAGCACTGACCTTCCCTCCCCCCACAGGGCGGTCAATCGTCTTGTGCCGGGACGGGCTCCAGGTGTTACAAGCCACACTGTGTGCCGCACAGCAGAGCGGCCAGTGCCTCCCCCCCCCCCTCGAGACGCATTGGATTGGCTGAGCGATGCGCACAGCGGCTGTCACAAGGGAAGGCGCTGAGGGAGACCCTGCCGCTGGAATGAAGGGGGGCGTATTGGCCAACCCAAACTGAAATTAGGGGGCTGGGTGCGTTTAGAACGGGTTAATATTTAACCCCTGCAGTTGCTCCCCGTTTTTAAGCCTGGTCTCCCTGGAAGGTTTTGTGTCCATGGTGTCAGTATATAGTATACGCTTATTATATAACGAGTCATAGCCGGCCCGTGAAGCCGCTCTGTATGTCATGCGTTTGGATGATGTCATACGTCTCCAATGTTTTTGTGCCAAATTGCTGGCGGTGGAGAATCCGTCCATATTAACTCTTCACAGCTAGTGCTGCACGGTGGGTGCTGTGACGCAGTGGGGGTGGGGCGTGGCATGTAGGGCGCAGGATGTGCCGCACGGCGGGTGGTGTGACGCCGCGGGGGTGGGGCGTGGCATGTAGGACGCAGGGCGTGCCGTGATTCAGCGGGGGGTGGGGCGTGGCATGTAGGACACGGGGTGTGCCGCATGGGGGGGGTGGTGTGACGCAGCGGGGGAGGGTATGGGGCATGCAGTGGGGCGTGGCATGTAGGGTGCAAGGTGTGCCGCACGGGGGGTGGTGTGATTCAGCGGGGGGTGGGGAGTGGCATGTAGGACACGGGGTGTGCCGCATGGGGGGGGTGGTGTGACGCAGCGGGGGAGGGTATGGGGCATGCAGTGGGGCGTGGCATGTAGGGTGCAAGGTGTGCCGCACGGTGGGTGGTGTGATGCAGCGGGGGGTGGGGTGTGGCATGTAGGACACGGGGTGTGCCGCATGGGGGGGGTGGTGTGACGCAGCGGGGGAGGGTATGGGGCATGCAGTGGGACGTGGCATGTAGGGTGCAAGGTGTGCCGCACGGTGGGTGGTGTGATGCAGCGGGGGGTGGGGTGTGGCGTGGCATGTAGGACGCAGGGTGTGCCGAACGGGTGGTGGTGTGACGCAGCGGGGGAGGGGGCGTGGCATGTAGGGCGCAGGGTGTGCCGCACGGTGGGTAGTGTGCCGCGCGGGATCCAGCTGATATCACCCCTCCTGAAGATGATGCTTTGAGTGGATCCCGCGCGGGCCGGAGCGTCTCCCCTCAGCTTCTTAAAGGGAAAGCGTCTTTTTATTACGCTCAAAGAATAAAACGCAATAAATAAATGGTCTGGGACGCGCGGCTTTATCCGTGAAGCCTCAGGCTTGGTCGCAGAGTTATGGTGATGCTCGCTACGCTGCGTTCTGCCGGTGCTGGACGTGCAGGTACAGGGAGATCCGGGGCTGATCGACACGTCTCACCCTGGGACCTGGATCTCGATTCCGTCCTCAGGATCACTCGGCGCCGAATGGAAGAAAAATATATTCCTCACAAATCCATCCTTTATTATTCTGTGATTTATACCCGGGACGTTAACCCTTTGCCCTATTCCCGGGACGTTAACCCTTTGCCCTATTCCCGGGACGTTAACCCTTTGCCCTATTCCCGGGACGTTAACCCTTTGCCCTATTCCCGGGACGTTAACCCTTTGCCCTATTCCCGGACGTTAACCCTTTGCCCTATTCCCGGACGTTAACCCTTTGCCTATTCCCGGGACGTTAACCCTTTGCCCTATTCCCGGGACGTTAACCCTTTGCCCTATTCCCGGGACGTTAACCCTTTGCCCTATTCCCGGGACGTTAACCCTTTGCCCTATTCCCGGGACGTTAACCCTTTGCCCTATTCCCGGACGTTAACCCTTTGCCCTATTCCCGGGACGTTAACCCTTTGCCCTATTCCCGGGACGTTAACCCTTTGCCCTATTCCCGGGACGGTAACCCTTTGCCCTATTCCCGGGACGTTAACCCTTTGCCCTATTCCCGGGACGTTAACCCTTTGCCATATATAAATCGGGGATGTTAATATCCTGGTAATATGGCAAAGGGTTAAATGTCCCCGATATACGGCAAAGGGTTAACGTCCATTCCCGGGACGTTAACCCTTTGCCGTATATCCGGGGACATTTAACCCTTTGCCATATTATCAGGATATTAACATCCCCGATTTATATATGGCAAAGGGTTCATATCATGGGAATATGGCAAAGGGTTAACCCTGTGCAGCATATCTAGGATATTAACCATCTGTCGTATTTCTGGGGATATTAACCCTTTGCCGTGTTCAGAGCGTTTCAGTGTAATATTAAATAGTGTGTGCCTTTTTAACATATTCAAGAGTTCTCTTTCTCCCCCCCCCCCTTCTAAATTGATTGGTCAGATCGGGCTGGCAGCCTCTGACCAATCTTTTTATCTCCTTTGGGGTGATTTTACCTTTTTCCCCCTCGCTGCGCGCTCCTCCTCCTCCTCTTCGGCAGAGACTGAGCAGCACTACGGGACTCGCACACTTCACGTACACAAGTTCCGTAGCGCCTGTGCAGAGCGATGGATCGGAGCTACACGCGCATGCACAGATCCGATCCATCGCTGCCTCTCTGGGAACGCTCGCTACAGCGATTGGTGCCACAGGGTGATGTCACCGCTCTCTGTGTGTGACATCACTGGTGACCAATCTGGTGACCGGCAGCCGTGAAATTAAAAATCCCTGCTGCCGGTGACACCGGGAGGGGGGGAAGGGGGGGAAGCTCCTGCTTTATCCAGCGGTTTCTCCAGATCATGGGTGCCGGGGGGGGGGGCACTCCTCACATCTGACCACTTTAAAAGTATAGCGGAGCGGAGCGTCCCTATAGCAATGCATTCTGATACATAGACTATATAGACGTTCCTTTTTGAGGTGCTAAAAAAAAAAAAAATTCAAATATGTGTTTGGGAAATAAACAAAACCATTATAAACCATTCGCTGAAATGACTGAAAATGAGCCGGCGAAACCATCTTACAAATACAATTCCCACTGACTTTATGGAATAATTCTTAAAATATATTGTTTAAATATGCTTTTTCTAAACACCCCGGGAATATATTTCTCTTCCTAATGAGCAGCCTGCGTCCCTAGCTCCGCTTGCCGTCTGTCCGACTCGGGATACAATGAAGCTTCGCGGGAGTGAAACGCGTTGGGCACGTGTCCCTCCTGCCGTTGCTAGAGGTTTTTTCGTTGACGGCAGAAGTTTTCCTCCTGCCATAAGTAACAACCCTTGTGGATGCAGAGCCGATGTGCATGGAACGCGTCGGTTGTGTGTGTGTGTGTGTGTGTGTGTGTGTGCGCGTTTCACTGATCGTATCATTCGTCTATGTATAAGCTAACAGGAAACACAAACTAAATGTGAATCTTAAAAAGGGAAAATGTCTTTATTTTGCAGAATGTATTTTGATACTCACCGAATATTCTCTATTTTTTTTGCTTCTGAGGGAAAAACTAATTCCGTCTCATTTTAATTGTGTTTTTGTGTGTTTTTGGAATTTACAGACATGAGCAGAATATAAATAAAGATTTTAACGTCCACATCACACGGTGGCGGCGGCTTCTGTTTTTTTTTGTATAAATATACTCTTGTATTTTCGCATTAATAAAGCCGAGCATTTATTCAGTAAATCTCAGAATGAGGCCGTGTGATTGGTGCAGGATGTTACCTCCCACAGGAAGCTTCAGCCAAAGCCTCATCATTCCTGATTGGGTAAAAGATATGCACCTCCCCCGCGGTATCAGAGGTACCCATGTAATGCGAAGACCAATGGGAAACAAACTTCTAAGGATCCTTAAAGCAGGGCTGTCAAACACCAGCCCCCGCCCCCTCAATGTTTCTGAACTACAACTCCCATGAGTCCCTGGCAATCAGAATTCTGGGAAGTGGCGGCATCAACATCTGGGAGGTCCATGAGTTTGCTGAGCAGATGGTCCTTTCCTTCCCCGCTCTGCAGACCCGCCTCTGTACGCGCCTCCCGCTTTCACTCGGCTTTTTGTTCGGTTTCACGTTGTGTTTGACACGTGTCGCATAAACAGCATGAAGAATACAGGAGAAAACACAAAAATAATGTTTCTAAAGGTGCATTGAAGACATTACATAGGCTGAAAGAAAACATGCGTCATCGGGTTCAGCCTCTCCCACATCGAACGTGATCGGGTTCCGGCAGGAATTCCAACTGCTAATGAATTTAGGCTTAAAAAAACCCCAAAAACTATAAAATCTTCCTTTTTAAAGAGACGCTTTGGCCAAAATGACACTTGCGTTTTCTCTCAGGTGGTTTTGTTAGGGATGACGTCCTGCTCCTCTTATTTCTAAGAAAATGCTTTAAAATGTACATTTATCCCAATACAGGATCACCAGGGCGATCGCTCCACCGTGACACCCCCCCCCACCGTGACACCCCCACAACCCATCCTGATCACCCAATCACACTCTGCTCCCAGAGAAACATGGAGGACCTACAGAAGGAATTATCTCACTGACGCCTTTCATGTTCACACAAAGCCGCCACGCTGACACATCGCCAGACACCTTTATCTGGGTGCCAGATCGGGTTAGAGTTACTGTCAGGTTCATTGTTTTTTTTATTCAGGTTAGGGTTACATTTAGGGTCCGATTACATTCTAAGAGCATATGTTTGCGCTGGCGCAAAAATGCATTAACGCGAGGGCAAAACCCTTTGCGCTGAACATCGTATTACAATGTCAGTGCAGCAAACGTATACGTCTACTGCGGGTGAACCTGGGCGAACACTGCGCGAGCTTACTGTACTTTGCGCGTCCTATACTTAACATTGTGAGCGCAAATGCGTTTGTGAGCTGGTACGCGGATGGTATTACAATCTATGCGCAGTTTTTTAACGCACAGCCTTTACGCATAATTTTAGCAACTCCTAAAAGCTGGTGTTAATGGCAAATTCTATCAACCTGCCGAACCCAAATACACCAGCCCCAAAAAAAAAAGTGCAGCAAAGTATAGTTACACATTCTACACATACCCAAACAATAAAATATAGAAACATAGAAAAATGTCGGCAGATAAGAACCTTTCGGCCCATCTAGTCTGCCCAATTACATGGATACTTTACCTGGATTTATCTTTTGTTTAGGATAGCCTTATGCCTATCCCATGCTTGCTTAAATTCAATTACTGTTTTGGCCTCTACCACTTCTACTGGAAGACTGTTCCATGTAGGCTTGTGCACCGATTTTTTTTTTTTTTTTTTCCATTCGGTTCGATTTTTAGGATTTTTAAACTTTTCGATTCGGCTCGTTTCGACCGATTTCGGTTTCGGTTCGGCTCGTTTTTCGGGTACATTTTTTTTTCGGAATATCGACCATTTTTCGTATTTTTCGTGTCACTTTGCCCGTTTTTTGTATTGACTTTTCGTTTTTCGGAAAATTTTCATTTTTTTGGAACGTCTGTTCTCCTCGTTTGACACATTTCAAGTCCATTCGAAAAATCCGAAAATATTTCGTTTCGGCTCGGAAAACGTTTCGGATCTGACATTTTCGGATCTAAAAATTTTCGGAAATTCGGCCGCATCCGAAAACACGAATCGGGAAATTTCGTGAAAATTCCGAAACCCGAAACGCACATCCCTAGTTCCATGTATCCACCATCCGCTCAGTAAAATAATGCTTTCTGATGTTACTTTTAAACCTTTGCCCCTCTAATCTAAGACTATGTCCTCTTGTTTTGCTACTTTGTTTCCTTTTAAATATACTCCCTTCCTCTACCTTGTGGATTCCCTTTACGTATTTAAATGTTTCTATCATCTCCTCTGTCTCGTCTTTTTTCCAAGCTGTACATGTTAAGATCATTAAGCCTTTCCTGGTAACTTTTCTCCTTCAAGCCGTACACCATTTTAGTAGCCCTTCTCTGAACTCTCTCTAAGATGTCTATATCCTTCTGGAGATACGGTCTCCAGTACTGCACACAGTACTCCAAGTGAGGTCTCACCAGTGCTCTGTACAGTGGCATGAGCACTTCCCTTTTCCTACTGCTAATACCTCTCCCTACACAACCAAGCATTCTGCCAGCATTTCCAAGCATTCTGCCAGCATTTCCTGCTGCTCTATTACATTGACTACTTACCCTTAGATCCTCTGAAATAATGACCCCTAAATCCCAACCCTCAGATGTATCAAATACTCTATATTCAGCCCTTGGGTTTTTACACCCCAGGTGCATTATCTTGCACTTATCCACATTAAAACTCAATTGCCACAGCTCCCACCATTTTTTTAGTTTACCTAAATCATTTGTCATTTGGCTGATTCCTCCAGGAACGTCAACCCTGTTGCAAATCTTTGTGTCATCAGTAAAAAGACATACTTTACCATTAATACCTTCTGCAATATCACTAATAAAAATATTAAAGAGAATGGGTCCAAGTACTGACCCCTGAGGTACCCCACTGGTAACAAGACCTTGCGCCGAATAAACTCCATTTACCACAACCCTCTGTTGTCTGTCACTCAGCCACTGCCTAATCCATTCAACAATATTGGAATCCAAGCTCAAAGATTGCAATTTATTGATAAGCCTTCTATGCGGAACAGTATCAAAAGCCTTACTGAAATCTAAATAAGCAATGTCTACTGCACCACCTGTGTCTATTATTTTTGTTACCCAATCAAAAAAATCAATAAGATTATGCGGAGAAGCTGTGTGTGTTTTTATTATTGATGCAGCATATATACGCGGATTGATTTTGACAGGCGCAAAAACTTAACGGGAGACAATTGTGGTTCTTAATTCTGATTGGCTGAATCGCATGAAAAAACAGTCCGCACACTGATTTCTGCACGCAACGTTGCTGCACGTGTTTTTTCGCATCCGTTTTACACGTGTTATTTTTTGACGGATGAAAAAATGTACGAGGATTGTAATACCAGCCTTGTTTTACGCGCGTTAATGCTTTCGCGCAAAAATTCACGCGTTCTGCGTGCGTTTTTGCGTGAAGAATGTAATAGAGCCTTAAAGGTTTGGGTCATAGTTACTGCTTGTTCTATGATCAGTTTTGGTCACTGATGGATTTAGGGACACAGTTTCCACTTGTTTTTGTTTTTTTCGTGTTACTGTTTCTTGTATTTAATTAGGGTTAGGATTACTGTTGTCTCTCCTTTGGGGTTGGCCACTTTTTTTCTTAAATGTGAAATTCCAAATTAATTTGGGTCAGTTATCGGATCTGGCCAAGTATGTTCGGATCATCTCAGTCAACTTGAATTTTTTTAACTGGATTTGGATCGATCCAAACTGTCAGATTTCCGCTAATTCTGCTGATTCTCGTACATGTATAGTAGATAGTCCTGTGTAGTGTATGTGCTCCACACATTGTATGGTGCCCTGTAGTGGCCATCAACCCCAGATGAGAATATGTGCTATACCAGTGATGGCGAACCTCACTGCCACGCACTATGGCCCAACGGAGGCCAGAAATCTAAGCTGGCGGCCAGCCCCCCTCTGATGTCAGAGACGTTGCGCTGGATGTCTGCCGCGAATGCCCTGTCCTAGCGGATCACATGTGGAGTCGCGGCCGCACCCTGTAACCTACCACCAACTCTTCCCTCGCTGCTCTGCTACTGATGTCTGGGTATACATGTATCTGGGGTCTGTGGGTATACATGTATCTGGGGTCTGATGTCTGTTTTTAGCTGTTCCATATTCATATGCATAAGTCTGAGTTTGTCACCATAAGGAACAACGATTACGCGCTGACGTGGAAACCTTCTTGTATTTTTCTTCTAAGACTGAAGCACATAATTGGTTCATAGAGTCGTATGACGTGTTTTTTCTAAAGTAACTCCTCGGTTTTCCGGTTTAATTGCGGGGCTGACACTTGGAGACACAGAAGTTGGCTCAGCCATCCAGTTTGGGTACTCGGGCTCAAACGTTTGCCATCCCTATTCTATGCGTTACTCGTCTGATCTCCTCCTGTCCCTAGCCCAGGCTTGTTGTTTTGGTTTATGGTGATTTCTGGTATCCCAGACATAGCCTTGGTTACATAGTTGTGCTTTTCCTATACCCGTTTATCTCCCATTAGTTTGTGTTTAGCCTGGCCTCTGCGAGGATCGTTCTCGTCGCTTCCCTTCACTCTCCAGTGTCCGTCTTCTTCTGACCCGAATGCCGGGGTCACTGGAAAATCTTTCATATCCTGAAACCGGTGACATTGCTTCCTCTGAGTCTATTGCTGCGTCAGCGTTTCTGAGCCGCCAGAACCACAAGAAGGGAAGCGTCACTTCTCTCAGCGAGAGCCGGGGATGTTGTTTTCTCTTTCTGCTGGGGAGGACATCAGAGGTCTATTCCGGGACGCGCATGGACTGACCTGGGATACCGGCCTGGTATTACCATGAACCCATCACACTGGCTCTGTCTGCTCCTCCTCACTGTGGCAGTAACCGGCTCACCGGCCATGGCCGACACAGGACCAGGTGAGATCACCGGGTTCCCGGGGCTGGAATGCGGTTACTGTGAAGCCTCGGCGCATTGCACAGGTTTATTCGTTTTCTCCTCAATCACTACCTGTAGCCGTTACGGTCTTTTTATAAATCGTGCGTCAAGTCTCGTTTATTTTTACCTCCTTTGTGTATAATGTTGTCTCGGCTGCAGGGCTCCGGTACTGACTGAAAACACAGCAAGGTGCGATCACCAAATATTATCCGAGCCAGTAAGAACGGCGATATTGTGCCCTTGGATACATTGAAGGCCAGTGGTGACATTTTAAAGGGGTTATTCACTAAACTCTGAATTTGCAACCAAGTTGCACTGAGTTGTGAATTTCACATACAGGGTTATTCAAAGAGATTCGAAAAGTCACAGCACGTTCGGTGACTTTTCGTTCTCTCCAAGTCGGTTCCTTTTGCTGATCCCATTTCGGTGACCCTGCGGTGTATTCAGCAAACACCACAGGGTCCCCGAATTGCAGGGAAAAGTCACCGCAAACCTGACGAAAAAAACCATAAGTCCATAGGAGGTAAAAAAAGTCTTTAAAAGTGGGCATAGGGGTCTCCAAGACGCGTTTCACCGGCTCCCTGGCCAGCTTCATCAATTGGATGCTTCCTATGCTTCAGTGCAGCGTTTTTAAACTGTTTTTTTTGGCGGGAAATGTTTTGCCCGTTCTTTTTGGCGGGAAATGTTTAGTTTTCGGACGCAGCTGATGATGTCATCCTGATTTTGCTCTATCTCTGGCTGAAAGGGGGCTGGAACCTCTGGATCTATGTTAGCCTGGTGCTTCAATATTGTGAATAAGTCCAGGGATGCTTTATGTCCTCAGAGTAGTGTATACACAGTCTTTCATAAAACCATTACTGTTAATATATACATATAGATTGCAGAAACAGGTTTCATTAATACAGGGAAGAAAATAATAAAAACTTGGTGGTTTGGCTACAAATGTTATTATTTATATTACTGAATATACCCGTGTTGCTCAAACAGGATAGTGGTCTCAGATTTAATACTATTACTTTTGTTGGCCTGGTGTTTCATTTTGGTGAAGTCTTATAGCAGAGGATAAGCCCAGGAATACCTCCTGCGTTTAGAGGTGTGTATATACAGTCTATTATAGTCCAGTATCTATTTATATACATATAACAGGATTTCATTTATACAAGGAGGGAATAGTAAAGACTTGGTGTTTGAGATATAGAGGTGTGTAGCAATATACACTTTTTTGTTTATAGACCAAAAGTTCTTTCCTGTCAATTTGAGCGATTTTCTTCTTTCGTGATTTCTAGTTTCGTACTTTCATATCCCTTTTCTTCAAAGGCTTCCTGAAGTTTTTTCGCTTGTATTTGGAAGTCCTCCTTTTTTCAGTTTCTTCTTACCCTCAGCATTTGGCTTTTTCGGGACACCCTCCAGCCAACGATCGAGATGGCAGCTGGATTTTTCAATGAAACTATTGCAGTCCACTTTTTTAAAAGTTCCTGGCCATCAAGAAGATCCATCGCCCAAGAAGAGGAGGAGATATGGCCAAAATTCTAGGACGCCAAAAGAAATGCGTCTGATCTATGAATTCAACACCCTGGCCCCTGCTGGTCTGAATGCAGATTTCAAAATCTGCCACTTCCTATGACCTAAAGATGTAAATAGTAGCGTGCCTTATGAAGAACACCGTAATTAGCAGTTTTACCACAAGACCCCCCTCTCCCAAAATCTGACACAACAGCTGTATTTAAAAGAAGAATCCTCACTTCAACTTCCTCCGCCTACTATACACCAACTCAAATTTACCCCAGTCACCTCCAAATACTGGGCCATTTTAAGTGCATACCCCCCTACCTTAAGAAAGGTATTTTGAAACCAGCCACTTATCAAATAAATCCACCAATTCCTTGACTACCTCTATGTATATACATAAGGCCCCCCCTCCTTTTAGTCTATAGAACGACACTCCTCTGTACTAGGGGTATAACCACGAACCCCCCTAGGCTTTTAATCCCAGTACGATAGATTAATCACCAAGATGCCCTATACACACTATACATAAGTAACAACTCGCATAACACTATACCCGTCTAGACTGTACGACCTTAAATGTGGGGATGTCCAGCAATCTATATCAACAGGAAATATATAGTAACGACCAATATGATTCAACTCCTTCCATATAGCATTATGTTCACCTGCGACTCGTCCATGTATGAGCACTCGGCTATGTACGCCCCTATTTTTGGTATCAAACCTGAGACCTCCCATCTGAGCAATATGGACATACGTAGCAATATATATATATTAATATTGCTACACACATCTATATCTCAAACACCAAGTCTTTACTATATAAATGAAATCCTGTTATATGTATATAAATAGATACTGGACTATAATAGACTGTATATACACACCTCTAAACGCAGGAGGTATTCCTGGGCTTATCCTCTGCTATAAGACTTCACCAAAATGAAACACCAGGCCAACAAAAGTAATAGTATTAAATCTGAGACCACTATCCTGTTTGAGCAACACGGGTATATTCAGTAATATATATAATAACATTTGTAGCCAAACCACCAAGTTTTTATTATTTTCTTCCCTGTATTAATGAAACCTGTTTCTGCAATCTATATGTATATATTAACAGTAATGGTTTTATGAAAGACTGTGTATATACTACTCTGAGGACATAAAGCATCCCTGGACTTATTCACAATATTGAAGCACCAGGCTAACATAGATCCAGAGGTTCCAAACCCATTTCAGCCAGAGATAGAGCAAAATCAGGATGACATCATCAGCTGCGGCCGAAAACTAAACATTTCCCGCCAAAAAGAACGGGCAAAACATTTCCCCGCCGAAAAAAACAGTTTAAAAACGCTGCACTGAAGCATAGGAAGCATCCAATTGATGAAGCTGGCCAGGGAGCCGGCGAAACGCGTCTTGGAGACCCCTATGCCCACTTTTAAAGACTTATTTTACCTCCTATGGACTTATGTTTTTTTTTATTTTCTAACTTTTTAAAAATATTTTTATTTTATCTTTGATTGTGTTATTATTTGATGTGAGCTGTCTTAATAAATATTTGCCTAAGAATTATACCCTTAGCCTCTTCTTACACTTTTTCCCATGTAAGTTACCTTCTTAAACCTACTACCCCCCCAGCCCCCTACCCGCCCCCTCCCCTCCCTTTCCCGCAAATGAAAACACAACAAAGTATTGGCATTTTGAAAAGGTCACGTCTTTTATTACTTAAGGCCAAATTCTTTGCCTCTAAGGCAGAATTATTATTCTCGATCCTCGTATGCCAAATATGCTACACCAGATAACACTGGCAGACAGATAACACTGGCAACGCAATGCACCACAAGCATTGCCCAGAAATAGCGCCCCACGTGGCTAAGCAGGATGACCACACGTCTGCTCAGTGTATTTTTATGGCAGATAGCAGGCCGAGAGGATCTGCAAACCAGGAAGGCACCTGAGCCTGGCCATATGAAACCACAACTCACACCGTACCCTGCAGATCCTCCCCCCACTATCACCCTCCACGTGCCAGGCCGCCTATTTCACCGCCACCAAAAACGAGGACCCTCTTTTTACTGCCACCAATAAAAAACCGTGACCTTTCCTCTTACCCCACAAAAGGCTCCTTATCGCGCCTTCAATGAAGAGTGTGTTCCCAGCCTTATCACTCCTTTCAATGAACTCCTCACTTCTTGCTCCTATTTCGGGGTGCTCCAAAACCATTGCCAAGTAACATCAGCAAATGCAATGCACCACACATATTGCCCAGAAATAGCGGCCCCACGTGGCTAAGCAGGATGACCACACGTCTGCTCAGGGGTCTCTTTATATCGCAAATAGCAGGCCGAGAGGATCTGCAAACCAGGAAGGCACCTGAGATTGGCCGTACGAAACCACACTCACCCCGTACCCTGCAGACCCTCCCCCTACCATTGCATCCCCACGTGCCAGGCCGCTATTTCACCACTCACAATACCTATCTCTTCTCTAGCTGTCCCCTAAATGTAGTACCATAATATCTGGCTTACCCCTCTTTCTCCTGGATGTCTTTGCTATTCCCAATAACTGCCCCACCCCCTACCTTGCTTCCCTATCCATCTAATCCCTACTTCAATTACTCTGCACCCCGGGGTCGCTCCTCTCTTGGTGCCAGCAGCATGACTCTCCATCCAGTGCACATAGGAGGGTCCCAGGGTCCGCACTCTCATTGCACGTCCTGCAAATAACCAAAATGTAAACTATTAACTGTAATGCACACACACACACAGTGTACCCGAACTGAAAAGAAACCAAAAGAAACAAGGAAACAAATTATTATTATTAAACAAAACAATTGTTCCCCATAAGTTTTCCCTTAATTTCTTTAATGACCTCACATATCTCCTATACAATTCCCATTTCCATCTCCCCATCTTTTTACTTCGATCCTTTGGATAACCCAATTCTGCCTCCAGTACCAGCAGCTCCTATCCTGAAAGAATGGGGGCAAATGTAACTCCCCTTTCAACCAAGCCCCTCCGTGGCCTGCTGCGGAACCATTTTGAATTGATACCCGGACAAGTTAGTACCACCCTTGTGCCCCCAGAACATGCGACCGTTTGAAGGAGTCGCCTCCAAGTATCCCCTCATACATACCACTGGGCATACTTCCCCACCATGAGCACCTAAAGCAATTGTTTCCTCAATCCTTAGGGCAGCTGTAAAACTAAAACAAATGCTGCCCTACAAAGATTGTTATCAGCTCCATCTTATCTCCTACTTGTACTCTGCTGTCAAGATCTTCCTCACCACGAATTGTTTAGCCCAGTCCTCCTCTTCCTTTAACCGAGCAAAGTATGAAATACCACTAAATAGTTCCAAGCTGTCCTTTATTGACTTACCGCCGAACTTCAGTAGCTATTTGAAAACAACTTTCTGCCCTACCTCCTCTGTCCCTTTAAAACTCGATCCAACCCTTTCACTGCTTGCTCTACGGTGCCCATGTCTTCTGCAACAACAATCTCCTCACCAAATCATTGATGCCCTCTAACTGCTCCCCATCTGGCAAAGAAATGGAGGGCAGTCTTCCCCCGGATATTTTTTTTTTTTTTTTTATTTTTTTTTTTTAAATATTTTTATTATTATTACTATTTAATTATTTTATTTATTATTTTACTTTTTTTTTCCTTCCTCTCCTGGTGCCAAATGTCGTAACATCCCACCTGAAAACTGGACAATGTATCCGCCACCACCTTCCTTACCCCCGGTATGTGATTACCGTGAAATTAATATTGCTTTCCAAACACATCAACACCAAATACCTGACATATGCTACAACCTGCGGTGATGATGGATGATGCAGACAACATATCAACACCAAATACCTGACATAGGCTCCAACCTGCGGTGATGATGCAGACAACATATCAACACCAAATACCTTAGATTAGAGGGGCAAAGGTTTAAAAGTAACATCAGGAAGCATTGTTTTACTGAGAGGGTGGTGGATACATGGAACAGTCTTCCAGTTGAAGTGGTAGAGGCCAAAACAGTGATTGAATTTAATCCGGCATGGGATAGGCATAAGGCTATCCTAAACAAAAGATAAATCCAGGTAAAGTATCCATGTAATTGGGCGACTAGATGGGCCGAAAGGTTCTTATCTGCCGACATTTTTCTATGTTTCTATGTTTACCTGACATAGGCTACAACCTGCGGTGATGATGCAGACATGTTATTCAGCACTTGCACCACACCTTGAATATCAGACCCAAAAATAAAAAAGGGTGAGGGGAGGGATGTTTTTTTTTTTTATTTATTTATCTATTTATTTTTATTTTAATTCTATCCCCCACAGTGGTATTGCCCCGACGATTGGAAAATAAAAAATTCCAGAAACACCAAGCTTTGCACCCATCCATTGAATCCACTCCTGGGCCATTTGCCTGCTCACCATTTGAAATTACACTAGACCATTTGATCTTAATGTCTGGCCATTCCCCCCAAACCACCTACAATTCTCCCCGATCAACTAAACTTATTTGTTACCCCCCCCCGATCCTACCTCATTCTCCAGTCCCTTTGGAACCCGTTACCATGAAATCGTCCAAGTAATGTACTATACGTCTCCTCCCCGCTCTCTTCTCCACTAAGCAATGCAAAAAAGTAGGAAGCCTTTAAAAAAGGGGGGCACGGGATATTGCTCACCCCAATGGGTAAACAGATATCGATGTAAAATTACCCATCGAATTTACACTCCATTAAAAGAAAAAACCCCTGGACACAGCGGTACGGCCTGAAGGCTGCCTCTAGATCAAGCTTCGGTAACTCTGTCCCCTTGCCAGCTACCCTTACCAAAATCACCACCTGATTGAATGAATGGTAGCTAACAGAAACATCTTCCCTACTTATTGCCTCTGCAAAGAAACGGCCGTCCCAATGTTTATTTGTATGTATTTTCCTTACATTCCCTTACTCTGTGTATCATGTAGAGTATTGTATTCCCTCTGTATAGCATAACCTCTGTATTACGATCCAGTCTTTGTATAGTGTACACCCCCCTGTAAGTAAGGAATTCCTTTTGTTTTCACATGCTTTCATCAGCCTCTCCCCTCCCCCCAGCAAATAAGGTCACCAGCTCACTGTTATCTGAGCCATTGTTCTTTCCCCTTGCGAAATGTAAATAACGCCGTCTCCATTTCGAGTTGTAAAAGAGCATAGATGTACTGTACATAAGTGGCTGCATTGTCCTCCATTTTATGTGTCCTCAGCCCTGAATCCCTTATCAATAGAACCAATCTGCACATGTGAAAGTCTTTAACCTCCGTCCACAATGAAACGGATTCTTGCTTAGTATATTAATCTATAGACCCGAATTTAAGCCAACCGAACTAACCTAATGACACAGCATTTGCTAATATACAGAATCCTGTTTAGTTGATAAGCCTCTTCAGAAATTATAACAGACACATTTAGATGTGTATTTGGTTATTAACTGTTATATATTCATAAATCTGGCAGAAACAATCTGGATTAATTTAGTTGCGCAAATGTAAGTTTAAACAGATTATACAGTTACTGCTGCAGCACTTCCTCATTGGCAGCAGAACATGTGACTTTTTGAGGTTTAAGATGGCTGCCAGCCATGCGGTCACTGATTACCTAGGTTTATAATATCATACAGACTACACAAATAATAAGGCTTGATCAAGTATTACAAAGTGAAGCAAACGAGCATATTGTAGCTAAAAATGCAAATCACTAGAACGGATAAATTAGCGCGTATTTAACCCAATAGATTACCCACACACGCATATAGTATATTATCAACATAGCTTCAAATTCACCGAATAAATACACTTAATACTTATCCACTCGCAGGCTTTATTATGATGATGGTACAAGTGTGAAATATGAGGGAGTTACTGCTCATGTTTCCTCTATTCCTGAAATAAGTCTCTCCTCTCCCTCAATAAAGACAAAGTTACCGTTCTAAATAATTATTTACTCAACTGTAGCAAGTGCTCAAAACAAAAGATTGTACATTGCTGCCGCGTCACTTTAAAATTGCAACAATTAGAATAGTGAACTTAAATACAGTATACAAATTAATTTGTTCATCAACTTATTGCTTAGCCCTTGGGGTTACTCCAACATTATTTAAAACACACAGCTCTTTGAATAACCCTGTAAATCATAACCCACATAAAAGGCCAGCATGTGAAGCTGCTTGAGAATCCACTAAAGGTGTTACTCAGCAATGCACGTATGGTGCTTTTCTCATTCGACACACTATAGAGTTATAGTGACTAATGTCCAGTGATTCAGTCTGTTATATCAAGTTCCTATGTGTGATTACATTCCCTTTGTGTTGTCTCCGTGTGCTATGGCTAGGTCCTTGTGGGGTCTCCGTGTGCTATGGCTTGGTTTCTGTGTGTTTCTAGTGTGTGATTAAAATAACTTGCTATACCACGCCGTACTTTTATGTCTAATTATATATATATATATATATATATATATATATATAATATACACACACACACATATATACATAGATCCATACACACCCATATTTTTTTTTTTTATTTCTCTTAGTGTTATACTACATTAGTGATTTCAGTGTGTTATAGAGAGGAATTTTCGTGATTTCAGGGTGTATGATAGCTACATCATTAGTGTGACTTTGTGTGTTATACCGAGGTTCTATGCGCGATATCAGTATGTATAGTGAATTCCTACCGTGTGTATGGTGAGTGGCACATGCGTGTTTTGGGTTGGCCCTGTGTATGTTTACGGGTTTATATGGGTTGCTTATTATGCTTTTGGCTGCAGCCATGGATTATAATAAAATTGGACAGTCAGTCATGTGCTATACTGAGCACATAAACTAATAAGGCACAACAGTCCACAGACAGCCAAAGCAAAATTACTGGAAATTCTAATGGCCCCAAATAACATACAAAACTACAAATCCCTGAACTCTGGCAAAGTTATCCAGACCACTAACCCATTAGAAATTACTATCACGCAGCTGGACACCAAATGAACCAGGAATACAGTATTGCAAATTGAAACAAATATAAATAAGCATCCACTAAATATAGAAACATAGAAACATAGAAAAATGTCGACAGATAAGAACCTTTCGGCCCATCTAGTCGCCCAATTACATGGATACTTTACCTGGATTTATCTTTTGTTTAGGATAGCCTTATGCCTATCCCAAATAAACCTACAGATCCATACAATGGGAAACCCACACCTATCCTTCCAATAAATAATGTTACTAGGAATATATATATATAGCAGACTTATGATAATAGAGTATGCCTAACAGATAGATACTGCAAGTAATACTTATCCAGTCATTGGTTTTCATACGATGATGGTGATGGTAAAATGGAGCTCGCCTCCGCCCTGTCTCTGAAGTTCTCAGTAAAAGAAAAATGATTGCAATACCAAACATGTCCCCCGCCCAGCCTCTTATAGCCTCCCTTTCCATTGTTTATCTTCCCATTGTACCCAATCACAACGAGCCATGCTTCAGCTCACAGAACAAAGCCTCATCCCCTAGAATAAAGGAAACTCCCTCCTTTGACTTGTGCAATACAGCGATAATTCTTAAGCCTCCTTCATTCCTAATATCAGTCTTTCACTTGAACCAAGCCAACCTCCTGCTGCATCCAGTTGCCATCTTTTAACATCGCCAGCAACCAGTAGGCACCGTATAAAGGGAAGCCTTCTGCAGTATCCTGGACGAGAAAATTCAAAAGACAAGGCACGAAGGAGCAGATACAAAGAGGATTTCTGGGCAGAGCGCAACAGACAGAGCAGCATCCATCACCGCACTAGCGTAAGTGTATCAATCCTTACTCTCTGGTTTATCTGACAGACGCGGACGTATCCTTAATCCCCTCTTTCTTTCTTGGAGGAATTTTGAAGGGACGAGAGGAGCGGAAGCAGTCAAGACCAAAAGGACACACTCAATCATTAAGAGGAAAATTATTATTATTTTTGAAATGTGTAGGGGGCTCCAACAGCTGCAGAGAATGGTACTACCCGCACCGAGTCATTAGAAGCTCACTACCATGCGCCGAGTCATTAGAAGGGCACTACCCGCACCGAGTCATTAGAAGGGTACGACCCGTGCCGAGTCATTAGAAGTTCACTACCATGCGCCGAGTCATTAGAAGGGCACTACCCGCGCCGAGTCATTAGAAGGGCACTACCCGCACCGAGTCATTAGAAGGGCACGACCCGTGCCGAGTCATTAGAAGTTCACTACCATGCGCCGAGTCATTAGAAGGGCACTACCCGCACCGAGTCATTAGAAGGGCACTACCCGCGCCGAGCCATTAGAAGGGCACTACCATGCGCCGAGTCATTAGAAGGGCACTACCCGCGCCGAGTCATTAGAAGGGCACTACCATGCGTCGAGTCATTAAAAGGGCACTACCCGCGCGCCGAGTCATTAGAAGGGCACTACCATGCGCCGAGTCATTAGAAGGGCACTACCCGCGCCGAGTCATTAGAAGGGCACTACCATGCGCCGAGTCATTAGAAGGGCACTACCCGCGCCGAGTCATTAGAAGGGCACTACCTGCGCCGAGTCATTAGAAGGTCGCTACCCTCACCGAGTCATTAGAAGTGCACTACCCGCGCCGAGTCATTAGATGAGCACTACCTGCGCCTAGTCATTAGAAGCACACTACCTGGGCCGAGTCATTAGAAGGTCGCTACCCTCACCGAGTCATTAGAAGTGCACTACCCTCACCGAGTCATTAGAAGCGCACTACCCGCGCCAAGTCATTAGCAGGGCACTACCCGCTCCGAGTCATTAGCAGGGCACTACCCGCACCGAGTCATTAGAAGCGCACTACCCGCGCCGAGTCATTAGAAGGGCACTACCCGCATTGTCATTAGAAGCACAATACCCACACGAGTCATTAGAAGGGCACTACCCTCACCGAGTCATTAGAAGGGCACTACCCGCACCGAGTCATTAGAAGGGCACTACCTTCGCAGAGTCATTAGAAGCACACTACCTTCGCCGAGTCATTAGATGGGAACTACCCACGCCGAGTCATTAGAAGGGCACTACCCGCGTTGTCATTAGAAGCACAATACCCACACCGAGTCATTAGAAGGGCACTACCCGCACCGAGTCATTAGAAGGGCACTACCCGCACCGAGTCATTAGAAAGGCACTACCTGCACGAGTCATTAGAAACACTACCCGCACCGAGTCATTAGAAGCGCACTACCCGCACCGAGTCATTAGAAGGGCACTACCTTTGCCGAGTTATTAGACGGGAACTACCCACACGAGTCATTAGAAGCACACTACCTTCGCCGAGTCATTAGAAGTAGGGATGAGCGTTCAGTTCGGGTCTGTTAGGAGTTTGATTGGAACATCGGCTGTTCGTCGAACTCCGAACATTTCCGCATGTTCGCCGCATGTTCGCCTACAATGGACCACAATGCACTTTTCCACTGGCCTGAAGCTTGTAATTGACTACAGCCTTGCACCTGACCGCACTACCCGCACCGAGTCATTAGAAGGGCACTACCCACACCGAATCATTAGAAGCACACTACCCGCGCCGAGTCATTAGACGCGCACTACCCGCGCCGGCCGCCGGTCAGGTGCAAGACTATGCCAATCACGGCTCAGAGTACTGATTGGGCAAATTTTGACCAATCATGGGCTCACAGAGCTAAGTCCCGCAGCACACTATATAAGGCTTCCCTACCTCCAGCCCCAGCGCGTGTATTTGCAGGAGTGAATCAGTGACATTGTAGGAGATTCCTGGGAATTAGAATCTGTGTTGGCACTGCCAGGCTATCAAGGACAGTGTGTTTCAGTGAGTTGTAGGATATTTCTGGGAATTAGCCTGGCAGTGCCAAGACAGATTCTAATCTGCTGAACTGTGGTAGAACTCACTGATAGAATCTGTGTTGGCACTGCCAGGCTAATTCCCAGAAATCTCCTACAACTCACTGAAACAAACTGTCCCTAATAGCCTGGCAGTGCCAACACAGATTCTATCAGTGAGTTCTACCACAGTTCAGCAGATAAGAATCTGTCTTGGCACAGCCTGTTATCAGTGTGTATCCGAGAGTTATACCACAGTTCAGCAAATTAGAATCTTTCTTGGCACAGCCAGGCTATCACTGACTTATAGCATTGTTCTGGAAAATCTGTATATCTTTGATCTAATTCTAGATACCATACAATAACACAGTTTAATCAGAGTTCATCTGTTTATCTATTGAGAGTTGAATCTGGCTGTTGCCAGCTATCAGGGTGTTGCAACCTGCAGGAGAGGAAGTAAATCAGAGAGAGTCGAGGACATTGGCAGCTTTGCAGGGAAAATATCAGTAAAATTGCTGACTTATATCAGAGTTCTGCATATCTCCAATCTTTATACCAGAGTTGAATCAGAGTTCTGTATATCTTTATATATCACTCACCATGTCAGAAAGACCAAAAAGGACAGGCAGACGCTCCTAGACACAGATAAGAGGGCAAGCAGCCTCTGTGTTGGAAGGCAGTGCCCCTGGTCGTCGTGGACGTGGTGCATCCTCTGCAGGGGCACGCTTGTCCTTTCTAACTGGTGCTGGCCATCTTAAGCAGCAGCAACATACAGAGGATTTGGTGGATTGGCTAACCAGGCCATCCTCATCCTCCGAGTCCTCTGCCAGCCAGGCTTGTAGTGGTTTACAGTCCACCTCAGCTGCCAAAGCATCTAATGCAGCCTCCATGTCCACAGCTACTCCTGCCGTAGCCTCACTAACATACACGGAGGAGTCATCTGAATTGTTTGACTACAATGACCGTGACATGCTGCTTGAGGATGCGCAGCAGCTACAGTGCTCTGATTCAAACTCTGAGGTTGAGGAAGGGAGTATAATCAACCTAGAGGGAGGGAGTGTCAGTGACACACAAATAACTGGCACTCATGTTGCCCCAGCATACTGCCAAGTTGGCTCCAGTGACGAGGAGATAGGGGGTGATGAGGAGGTCACTGACTCCACCTGGGTGCCTGATCGAACAGAGGAGTCAAGTGAGGAGGAGGAGGAGGCATAACCAACACGAGGCACAACGTCCTCTATGAGCAACCGTAGCCAGTCCAAGGCAACAGAAGTCACAACTGCTCAGGTGCAGAGCACTGTTGTCTCGCAGCACATGTCCAGGATCTCTGCTGTCTGGGATTTCTAAACGACCTGTGCAGCAGACTGCAGCGTTGCTCTTTGTAAGCTATGTCGGAAGAGGATCAAGCGTGGGAAAGACATCAGACACTTGGGTATCACGTGCTTGAGGTGACATATGACCACCTGCCATGCATCCCATTGGCACAACACTTTGCATAGGTCCTCCTTATCTGTCTCTACCCCCACTATATGTCATTGCCTACAACCTCCACTGACAGGGATGATGCTACAGTAATGGGTGTACCAGGTCTTTCCTCAGAATGTGACAGCATCCCATCAGTTGAAGATTTACGCAGTCAGATTACGTTGCCCCAGCTGCTGCAGCGTAAGAAAAAATATAGTCCCAACCATCCCCAAGCACAGCATCTAAATGCCAGCTTAGCAAAATTACTCGCATTACAGCTGCTGCCTTTCCAGCTGGTGGACTCTGCTTCCTTCCATGAATTTGCCGAATGTGCTGTACCACAGTGGCAGGTTCCAAAACGCCATTTATTTTTCACAGAAGGCCATTCCAGCACTATACCAGCACGTGGAAGACCATGTTATGGAGTCATTGGGAAAGGCAGTCAGCAGCAATGTGCACATTACTTTAGACATGTGGTCCAGCAAGCATGGACAGGGCCGTTACATTTCCTTCACGGCACACTTGGTAACTCTGCTTGCAGCTGGGAGGGATCCAGGACGGGGCTCTGTGCTGGAGCTTGCTCATCCACCACGCCTCCAGAAGCTGCTTATAAGAGGTCTGTCCGCTCCACCACCTCTTCCTCCTCCTCCTTCAATGTCTCTGGCGAATTGGCAGTTAAACCGATGCGTGGCAGGGGCTACGCAATGGCTCAAGCAAAAAGATGCCATACTGTGCTTGAGCTGGTTTGTTTAGGGGACAGGAGCCACACCGGGCCAGAAATTCTGTCAGTTCTGCAGGGCCAGGTACAGAGATGGTTAACACCACGCCAGCTTGAGCTGGGAATGGTCGTCTGTGATAATGGCAGCAACCTTCTCTCCGTCCTACACAAGGGTAAATTGACGCATGTACCATGCTTAGCACACATCCTAAATCTAGTGGTACAGCGTTTCCTAACAAGGTACCCAGGGCTGGTTAAGCTTCTCAGCCAGGCCAGAGAAGTCTGCAGCCACTTCAGACGGTCATTCCCAGCAAGTGTTCGCCTGGCAGAAATTCAAAGAGAATTCCACCTTCCCACAAACCGCCTGATCTGTGACATGCCCACCAGGTGGAACTCGACATTGTCAATGCTACAGCATCTGCACAAGCAGCAGAGGGCCATCAATGATGAGTACCTGTGTGAGTATGGCACAAGGACAGGTTCAGGTCAACTTGTTTTTTTCCCCCTGCAGTGGCTGATTATCAAGGATGCATGCACTGTACTGTCACCATTTGAGGAGGCAATAAGGATGGTGAGCAGGGACAGTGCATGCATCAGTGACACAATTCCTTTAGTGTTCCTGCTGGAGCGCACTCTGCGGGGAATTATAGATGTGGCACTAGAGGCAGAGCAGCGGGAGGAAGAGGAGGCCTTCCCTAGCTCTCAAGGCCCCAGTCTTTTCGCAGACAGCATTCCTGCGGGTCCTCAGATCAGAGAGGAGGAGGAGGAATATTTAAGTAATGGGGGCATTGAAGGTGGGGATTCCTCAAGGGAGGGTTTTGTGTGCCCAGAAACCCAAGGACTAGTACGTGGCTGGGAGGAGGAGGTGCACAATGAGGTCATCCTTATTGACCAGGAAGACTCGGAAGCTAATGCCACCTCCAACCTACGCTACATGGGCTCCCTTATCCTGCAAAGCCTGCTAAAGGACCCCAGGATTCGTGCTATCAAGGAGAGGGATCATTACTGGTTGGCAAGCCTTCTTGATCCACGATACAAGGGTAAAATTGCAGAGCTCATCCTGCACACACAGAAGGAGGATAGGATGAAACAACTTGAGGACGCTCTAAAGCGACACTTGTGTAACACCTTTCCAGGCACTGGTAGGTTACCAAGTGATGACACAGGTGCTTCTGAGGCTGCGGATGATCAGAGGAAAAGCTGTGAAGGCGGGGGCCGCTTGACTAATGCCTTTTTAAATTTTTTTAGTCCACGACCCCCAGGGACGTCAAATGTAGGCACCCATTGCCAGCGTCTTCACCGTATGGTCAGAACTACCTAGGGACAAGGGCAGACCTGGATACCTTTACAGCAGATGATCCACTGGCTTATTGGGTGTTGAGATTTGATCACTGGCCAGAACTTAGCCAATATGCTATGCAGCTACTAGGTTGCCCTTCATCCAGCGTGCTTCTGAAAGGACGTTCAGTGCCGCTGGAGGTTTTGTCACAGACAAAAGAGTGTGTCTGTCCACCGACTCTGTAGACCGGCTGACATTTCTAAAAATGAATCAGTCCTGGATCAGCAGCTATCAATCCCCTGATGCTGACGTAACTGAATAGATCGGGGATCTCTTCTGCATTCCCAAAATCTCCACCACTGCACTCTACCACAATACCACAAAGGGGTTACTGTGTGAAGGAACTTGCTGCCACCAAAGGCTCAATGTTTGGGTGCAATGCCACTGATGCCTATACCAGATTCATATCATTTTAATATTGGACCGCAGGGTCTAACCCTGCACTCTTCCACAATACCACAGAGGGGTTACGGTGTGATGGCACTTGCTGCCACCAAAGGTAAAATATTTGGGTGCACTGCCACGGACGCCTATACCAGATTCATATAATTTTAATATTTGACCGCAGGGTCCAACCCTGCACTCTTCCACAATACCACAGAGGGGTTACAGTGTGATGGCGCTTGCTGCTACCAAAGGCAAAATATGGCCGTCTGCAGGGCTCGCTGTGAACCATGACATAAACACAGTAAAATGCTATCTAACCCCCCTAAAACTAAAGTTATCCCCCATCTCCTATTAAACCTTTACTAAGGCCCTATTCTCCCACCCCACCCCAAACTATCACTAAAACCACAAAATTGACCTAATTTTAGCTAAAAAAAAAGAGTTAGACTTGCTCTCAGGTGATCAATGACATGATGGAGATTCTACCACACCAGAGTCTTCAAAAAGCTGATTGACCCTCAGCTATTTAACAGGGAATGCTATGCAATAGTATCACTTTGTGGGAAAGTAAACTCCGCCAACATGAAGCACCACTAATTGATTGAATTATTTGGTCAAGGGAATAGATATTGGCCAATCCAAAAGGCCTTCTCTGATTGGCCAAATGTGTACGCATGGCCCCTGCAAAGCTATGAAACAGGTGAAAGATGTCCCTGAAAAGAACAATATATAATTTGTGTATGTTTTGCAATAAAACCTTAGTTCAAAATAATGTCAGCACTGAAGGGGTTACTAATTACACTGGGGAACAGCATTTTCGTTGAGTTAGATCTGACACTTGTTTTTGATTAACTGATGGCATCTGAATACAAAAATGACCCCAGGTTTTCTCTATCACGTCAATGTTTTAAGGTACAGGATTCCTCCCTTTGTCTCAAAAACCCATACAAAACGTGCAAAGAATGAAAAAAGTACCTGAATATCGAATTAAAATTTAACCTAAAAGTCCAATTGGGGGCAAGTAGTCAAGTTAGGCAGCATTTAAGCTAAAAATTTAGGCTTATAGCTTTTCCTGGAGTGTTTGGTCTCTCCTGATGCTCCAAGAATAGTTCATCCCATCTACCCTTATACCGTTCCTCTATGACCTTCAAATCTTGGTAGAATCGTACAGAAGTAACAGTCACTGGAATCAGGGCTGGCCCAAGACTTTGTGCTGCCTGGAGCGAAGGATGAAAAATGCTGCCCCCCAAAAAAAACAGTGTGTATAAGTGTATCACAGTGCGCCACACTGAATTTGACATACCCAGCAGAGCCCAGAATTTGACATACCCAGCAGAGCCCAGTGTTTCACATAACCAGCAGAGCATACCCAGCAGAGCCCAGTGTTTCACATACCCAGCACAGCCCAGTGTTGCACATAACCAGCAGAGCATACCGAGCAGAGCCCAGTGTTTCACATACCAAGCAGAGCATACCCAGCAGAGCCCAGTGTTTCACATACCCAGCAGAGCATACCCAGCAGAGCCCAGTGTCTCACATACCCAGCAGAGCCCAGTGTCTCACATACCAAGCAGAGCATACCCAGCAGAGCATACCCAGCAGAGCCCAGTGTCTCACATACCCAGCAGAGCATACCCAGCAGAGCCCAGTGTCTCACATACCCAGCAGAGCATACCCAGCAGAGCCCAGTGTCTCACATACCCAGCAGAGCATACCCAGGAAGGAGGGGGAGAGAGATGGGAGTGCAGGAAGGAGGGGGAGAGAGAGATGGGACTGCAGGAAGGAGGGGGGAGATGAGCGTGAGAGGAATGGATGGGGGGTGAGAGACAGACTTGCACTTACCAGCAGGTTCAGTCTCCCTCCGGCCTCCATGCAGCCCAGCTCCTGCTTCTCTGCCTTCACAGGCGCTGTTCCCCCCATCTGTGAACTTCCGTATTCACTCACTGTCCAGGCGCCGCCTAGTGGCATCACAGGAGCATTGCATGCCGGGAGGTGTAGTTTTAGACTGGTTCTCGGCAAGATTCAGCAATCCAGTCTAGAACTACACCTCCCAGCATGCAATGGTCTGGTGATGCCCCCAGGCGGCGCCCAGACAGGGAGTGAGGCCGGATGTTCGGCTCAGAGCGGCCCCGCTGTGCTGGTCTCCAATAGATGCCGGCGCAGCGGCGCGGTTTAAAAAATAGTGCAGGGGCTCAGCAGAAAAAAAATTCTCGCTCCCCCAAAATCTGCCGCCTGGAGCAGTTGCTCCAAACCCCTCCGTGGTCTGGCCGGCCCTGACTGGAATGATCTGGGCTCTCGCCAAACCATAGGTATATCAAATGGCAACTTATCACGTGTTTTCTTCCTCCACATCTGAAAACTCTCACCACACTGCTTGCACATCCGTAAACTCTCGACTCACTGCTTGCACATCTGTAAACTCTCGACTCACTGCTTGCACATCCATAAACTCTCGACTCACTGCTTGCACATCTGTAAACTCTCAACCACACTGCTTGCACATCCGTAAACTCGACTCACTGCTTGCACATCCGTAAACTCTCAACTCACTGCTTGCACATCCGTAAACTCTCAACTCACTGCTTGCACATCCGTAAAAACTTGACTCACAGACTGCTTGCACATCTGTAAACTCTCACCACACTGCTTGCACATCCGTAAACTCTCGACTCCACTGCTTGCACATACTGAAAAACCTCTACACTGCACTTGCACACTACCACGATACGTAAACTCGACTCACTGTTGCACATCCATAAACCCCGACTTTCACTGCTTGCACATGCCGTAACTCTCGGCACGCGCGGCAGATTATCCGTATATAAATACACACTGTAACCCCTTATTGTGTCTGATACAGCGTGCGGGGTCAGGGGGTTAATGTTATTATGGGATGTTTATATAATGTATACACACACTGTACCCTTATTGTGTCCGTGTACAGCGTGCGGGGTCAGAGGTGTTAATGTTATTATGGGAGTTTTTATGTATATAATGTATACCACACTGTAAACCCTTATTGGGTCTGAATACACAACAGCGTGCGGGGTCAGGGGGTTAATGTTATTATGGGATGTTTATATAATGTATACACACTGTAACCCCTTATTGTGTCTGATACAGTGTGCGGGGTCAGAGGGTTAATGTTATTATGGGATGTTTATATTAT
>RXON01001113.1:0-10328 GCA_009667805.1 Leptobrachium leishanense | reverse complement strand
CTAAGCCTGGTAAAGGCTCACTACATGTGAGTGTGCCTCATTTTATAGGAATTAATAATTGAAAGGCGGGCTGTACTTATGTCATTCTCTGTTTATCACACATGGTGTACGGAGATGAAGAAATTGTAAGAACAAGGATTCCAAAGTGTATGTGTTATTCATTTGAATTCTTGAGCGCGCTGTACCCTTTTCTTCTTTGTAACATCCACACAGCGCCATCTATTTGGAACTTATCATCAATCCGTGCAATTATTAGTCGTGTAGGTGGTTCTGTCCCAAACTTCACGTTGCCATTGTTGTTGAACTTCACACACATTTTCAAATTTAATGTACCACTTCAAAATGATCTTGCGTTGCTCGAAAGTCAAGCGCGCTTCTGCCATTTTCTTTAACCCTTTCACTGCTGAGGACGTGTGGGGAACATCCTCATTGACTCCTAAGGAAAGACAGGGGTGGAGATAGGGGTTTATTTGAACCTCAATATCTCTCAAATGTTTTCAGCTAGCAGGGTCATGTTTGGTATCATTAGAAAGGCCAGAGCATGGCCTTTCCAATGATACAAAACACGACCAGGTTTAAAGTAAAGAAAACATATATTAATAATAATAATAAAAGGAAAATGTGTTTTTTAACATGTGAAATGGTCAGCAGTGAAGGGGTGAACTCTCTTCTGACGGTCACATGATCAGATCAACGATTTTGCAACTACTAATATCTTTAAAGGAAGCATATTATACACACTGCGCCAGAATTCAAAATGGCTTTTCATAAAAGGGCATAGATAACAACTGGTGAAGTGTGTATATATTTTTTTGTGCCCCTCTGTATATTAGCTTTCCACTACGTTAGAATCTTGCCGATGTATCGTTGTGGTCCATGGTCAGTAAGTTTACGTGCAAAAATAGACTAATTAGGAAAAATACAAACAAAATAAAAGTAAATACAAATGGCCAATCCTAACTTTGTCCAACTAAAGGCGCGTGGCCAAGTGGTAAGGTGTTGCTCTCGTGAACCAAAGGTCATGGTTCAACCCCATCTGTGCCTTCAGCTGCTCTTTATAGACATTTGTTATTACAGAATATTAATTCCAAGTGATTATAAAACCTCAAAGAATAGAGATATTCCCACCAATTTGTTAATCCACTACCATGAAACACTGAGAGCAGACATCGAGTGTGTCTTTTGTACTTTATGTATGTGACGTGCCTCACTTTGAACTTGAGTTACATGGGCCTAGAGGTGAATTTGGGAGGCGCAGGCCTGATGTTCTATATTATTTCCCATCACTCTCCTATGTTGAAGTCTCCCTGTACTGTAGGCTGCTGGGTGTTTGTGTAATCTGTGTTACGTGTGAATAATGTTCTTGTCTATGTGCATCTGTTACTATCTGCTTATAGGCTTACTGTGTGGTTCACTTTACTCTTCTCTAACTCCCCCTATCTGGAAATTGTGTATATCTGTTAAAGGGTTGAATGGATATTGTTCTGTCTTGTTTGCCAAACGTTGAGCAATGCTAATCCCATTATCTGTCCCTGGTTTAATTATGTCAAAGACTCTGAGTAGGAGAAGAGAACTTCAGAGCTGTGGAGTAGAATTCTAGGGGAGGGATTATGATGAGGTGCATTTGAAGGCTGGGGTGTCAGTTTCCATAGGCTTCTAGGCTTCACCTCGTTGTGGTCCATCGTCAGCATGTTCCAGTGCAAAAATAGACAAATGAGGCAAAATTATAAACAAACAAAATGAACACAACGTCAAATACAAATGGTTAATTCATGCGAACATACAGAAAAGGCGCAGTGGCCAAGTGGTAAGGTGTTGGTCTCGTAAACCAAAGATCATGGGTTGGATCCTTCGCTGCTCTTTACTTATAGACGTTTGTTATTACAGAATATTAACTCGGTCACATTAAGTAAATAATTATAGAAATTAAATAAGACATAATTGAAATCATAAAACTAATGAGCAAATCCCCTAATGTTCATCTACACTTATCATTAACGTCCCAATCGCCGTGGTTCGGCTATTTTGACCTAGAATTTTCTATTCTCCAGTCATTCTCCTGCTTTTTCGCCACTCTCTGAATAACCCTGTTAGTGCTGGACGACCTACTAACAGATCACCTTGTCTGCAGTAGTCCATGAACAAGGTCATTTGGCGCACGCTAGGGAAACTCTAAGACCTGTGCTGAGACCCAGCGCTAATGCGGTTGTGAGATAGAACTGTTTTTCTTTTCCAGTGCAGAGGGCCGGGCCATACCTATCCCCCGCCCTCACAAGCTTGAATATGAACACATCCAGTGAATAACCTCACACCCCTGCATTATTAACCCTTTCGCTGCTGAGGCTTTTCCCGCCCCTGTGCTGAGGTCATTTTTTACCTGTTTTGCGCATCATGTTTAAACGTGTTTTTAAGGCTTATTTTAGTATATGACACCGACATATTATATATCGTTCTTTCCGTCAGACTCGGTAGATTCATAATATGTCATTATTATATGTATACGTTATGTCATGTCTGTATATTATAACAAAAAATGCAATAAAATATGTATTTTCAATAATTTACAACGTGTAAAGTGTTTTTTTCCACATTTTAACATGCGAGCAATTGCGGTTATATTTTGTATGGGGTGCGCTTGTTAAAAAAATTAGAGATGGGGTCTCGTTACATTTTTTTTTGGGGAAAATGACACTATTTTTAACAAACGCACCGCATACAAAAATCGTTAGTGCAGCATCATTGTTCACATTATAATTGAAATGGGAACAATATTGCTGCATTAACAAACCCAAAAAAAAGAAAAAAAAGTGTTTTTTTTTTTGTTTTTTTTTACAACATTTTTAACTTTCATGTTTGGTATCGTTGGAACGGCCATGCTCTGGCCGATCCAACGATATCAAAATTTAACCCCTAGCTGCCACGGATCGGGAGATAGGGAGTTCATTGGAACTCCCTATCTCCACACTTGGTGGCAGTTAGGGGTTAACTGTAGGACTGGCGTCATCGTGCTACGCACGATGACGCCAGTCCTCTGGGGGAGTTCCGGAAGCTTGGCCGACATCCAAGATGTCGGCCAGCTCCCGGGAAGGATCGCGAATCGGCGCTTTTTCAGCGCCGATTTGCGATCCAGCTCCCCAGGGGTTAATGCCAGGCATCATTTGGAAGGGCAGGCTGTGCCCTTCCAATGATGCCTGGGTTAACCCCTGTGCGCCGCCGATCGGGAGGGAGAGAGGTCCGAAGGACCTCCCCTCCCTTTCAGGCGCCTCCTCCGCACATGCGGGGGGGCGCCTGAATTAGGTGTCATCGCGCCCCCGCGATGACACCTAATAATGGCGGCTGCTGGTCCGGATGCCGGGCTGACATCCAGGATGTCAGCCCGCACCGGAGGGGCCAGCGATCGGCCGGAACCCGGCCAAACGCTGACCCCATGTGAGGACGCGCTCAGCGCGTCCTCAGCACACCAGCGGTAATGCTGAGGACGCGCTGAGCGCGTCCTTAGCATTGAAGTGGTTAAAATACTCCAAGGTGGTCGTATCATCCATGTTTTGATGCACACATATATTAAGGCTGATGGGCATTGCATGATAAATGCCACCCAACAGCATGTGGAATCATTACACTGCATTTAATAGATCCAAAAGGAAGGCCAGGTGAGCGACACAAATTTCCCTGCTGCAGCATATAAATAATACATGTTTCAGGTCAAGACTTATTGACGTGTCCTAAACATGGTCCACACAGCCACCCTAATAATCAACCGCTTCCATACCATGAATAACCCCCAGCATAAAAGGTATAAATTAGCCAATATATTAGAATTAGGATATATGTGGATAAAGGATACATTTATATCATAATCGAGCCAACTGCAACAGCAGCGACATTGCTGACCAGATCCATTACTATGGTGAATGGGGCCTAGAGAACACCTGTGCTGCATTCCTTTACATTGCCTGGTAATTGCCTGTTTATTTTGAAGAGGACCTGTTTTTTCGGAGTTAGCACCAGGGTTGAGCAGTAGTAACATGTTGCAATCAGCTTCCCTCAAAAAATACGCTGGCACCAAATGAGCTGTTAGCTGCAAAAGCACTAGAGACCTCTAGCGCTCCCCGTGTTAAGTAAAGGACACGGAAGTACAGTAAGCTCGCGGTACAAATCGCTAATAGCAACGTGCTAAGTGATTTTCCCGTTTGTAGCGAAAGGGAAACAATCTTGTCAGGCGCTAGACTCAATTAACCTGGCGCTAATTAAAACCCTGCCGCAAGGGTTGCTCACACCAGGTAATAGTGCCCTAAATAAGTATATATAAATAAGATTCCAAAACCCCAGAGTAATGTGATGCAATGAGTAATGTGATGCAATGAGTCATGTGACGCAAGGAGTAATGTGACGCAATGAGTAATGTAACGCAATGAGTAATGTGATGCAAGGAGTAATGTGACGCAAGGAGTAATGTGACGCAAGGAGTAATGTGATGCAAGGAGTAATGTGACGCAAGGAATAATGTGATGCAATGAGTCATGTGACGCAAGGAGTAATGTGACGCAATGAGTAATGTGACGCAATGAGTAATGTGACGCAAGGAATAATGTGACGCAAGGAATAATGTGACGCAATGATATCTTTTTATTGTACTAACCTGATACTTAAATTCAATATTTTATTTGCCGCAATTCGGCAGTTTTCGCTGAATGTCTGATAGCTGCTTCAGCGACTCCACTTTTAGCAAATTACAGTGACCATTTGCTAAATAGGGAATTCATCTTATTTTTGGCAAAATTAATTCCCCGAAATGTGACGAAAAGAAGCGGATCTAAAGATCATTAGACCCTTTCGATTCTAACTTCAATAATATCCCCTAAAATGCCATAAACCCAGGGAATACAATAAACTTAATAAACAATGTGGCATTTAGCCTACTCCTTAACCCCTAAAATGCCATTAATAAAGGGAACATGAATTAATACACTGTGAGGCATATAGCCAACCATTAACCCCTACAATGCCATTAATCATGGAAAAAACAAATGTATACTGTAAGGATAAAGCCTACCCATTAATCCTTAATATACAACCAAACCAAGGCAAAAACTAACGTAATACACAATGTAATGCATAGTCTGAACATTAACCATTTCACTGCTGAGCATTTCAACCCTGTAATGTTTAAGTTTGAAGTGCCCGTTTTTATTCAGTGTTTTATGACTTGTTCTTCACAGTGAATATGGTCATGTTGGTATCATTGGAAAGGCCAGAATCTGCCCGTCAAATGACACCTATACGATGCATAGCGACGGAGATACATTGGTCCGAATAAGTGTGGGAAGCTGGATGCTGCTTTTTGGTGGGGGGCACATGGGGGGGGCAAGGAAAACCTAGGGGGGCAATTGCCCCCCTTGCCCCTGTCACGAATCCCCCTGAATACTAAGATAGTGGTCCCTTTACGTAGACTGCTCTCTACCCTTCCGATCCTTGAATGGTCGGCACAACTAGATAGATAATTAACCAGACAATAGACAAGCAAGGGTAAATACCAGACAGAGGTACTGTCACGAATCCCCCTGAATACCAAGATAGTGGTCCCTTTACGTAGACCGCTCTCTACCCTTCCGATCCTTGAATGGTCGGCACAACTAGATAGATAATTAATCAGACAATAGACAAGCAAGGGTAAACACCAGACAGAGGTACAGAATAGAGTACTCGTTCTCCTAGGACCTTAGTAATATCAGAGGTAGCCTGATGTGTGCTTAGGGTGCCACATAGACTGACCTCGGTACCAAAGTTAAGAGCAGAACCGTGAGAAGAGTAAATGCCAATACCAAGGGTTATACACAGGGTGGTTCGTTCGCCAATGCCAGGGGTCATACACAGAATGGTTCGTTTGCCAATGCCAGGAGTCATACACAGAATGGTTCGTTTGCCAATGCCAGGAGTCATACACAGAATGGTTCGTTTGCCAATGCCAGGAGTCATACACAGAATGGTTCGTTTGCCAATGCCAGGAGTCATACACAGAATGTTTGTTTGCCAATGCCAGGAGTCATACACAGAATCGTTCGTTAGCCAGAAGCAAGGTCAGACACAGATATATTTGCCAAAAACACAAGAGCTCTGCGGGAAGTGAATACCACGTCAGGGCACCGGCGAACTAGTGAAGCCGGGTTTTAAACCCGGCGGGTCCGCGTCATAACGCCAGGCTCCGCCCCCCGGCGTCCCACGTGAGCGCACCCGGTGGCGTTATTATTCGGCGCCTGGCCAGCGAGCAGCGAGGAATCTGCTGCCAGGCGCCCCAGAACAGAGCCATCCGTGACAGAACCCCCCCTCTACGGGCGGCCACTGGACGACCCCCAGGGGCACGGGGGTGCGCCAAATAGAAGGCCTTCACCAACCGAGGGGCATGGACCTCTGCAGCCGGAATCCAAGAACGATCCTCTGGACCGTAACCCACCCAATCGACCAAGTACTGTAAGGACCCCCTAGACTTTCTGGCATCCAGAATGGCCTCAACCTCGTACTCCTCCTGGCCCTCCACAGAGACAGGAGGAGGTGGAGCACGGACCTTGGTGTACCGGTTACACAACAACGGTTTCAAAAGGCTTACGTGGAACACATTGTGTATCCTGATATGGGGGGTAACGCCAAAGCATAGGAGACAGGGTTGAGTCGCCGCAGAATCTTATAGGGGCCGATATATCTAGGTGCCAACTTCATGGAAGGCACTAAGAGCTTGATATTCCGTGAAGAAAGCCAAACCCTGTCCCCAACTTGATACACGGGTGCCTGCCTCCTGTGTCTGTCGGCCTTGGTTTTCTGGATGGCACTACTCTCTTCCAGTGCCCGTTTGACTCTCTCCCAAGTCTCTTTCAATGATGCCAAATGCTCATCCAAAGCAGGAATCGTGGTATCAGGAAACGTAGCGGGGAGCACGGGAGGATCAAAACCATAAACAGTGAAGAAAGGGGAATGTCCTGTGGATTCACTTACTGCACTGTTCAAAGCATACTCTGCCCAAGGTAACAGGTCTGACCAGTTATTTTGTTGTTCTGATATAAAGCACCTGAGATATTTCTCTATATTTTGGTTGGCTCGTTCTGCTGCTCCGTTGGTCTGGGGGTGATAGGCCGAAGAGAAGGATAAGTCTATCCCCACATTCTTACAAAACCCTTTCCAGAATCTGGAGACGAATTGTGTCCCCCTATCAGAGACAATCTCCAGAGGAACACCGTGTATGCGAACCACGTTGGAAATGAATATGGGCACCAGTTCGGCTGCCGAAGGTAGTTTCCGAAGAGGCACATAGTGACCCATCTTGGAGAATCGATCTATGACCGTAAGTATAACTGTATTCCCTCTTGACTCAGGTAAATCTACTATAAAATCCATGGCTACATGCGACCATGGGCGTTCGGGGATCGGCAAAGGCTGGAGCAAACCAATGGGTGCTGTTTTGGGACTTTTATGTCTTGTGCACACCTCGCACACAGCTATGTAATCTTTAACGTCTCGGCGCAACGTGGGCCACCAGAGGAGTTTACTGATACTAGCCACTGTTTTGGTGATACCCATATGCCCAGAGGTTTTATTGTCATGATAAACGTTAAGTACTTCCTCTCTTTCGTTCTCAGGTACAAAGAGTTTCGCGGAGGTTTCCCCCCAGGAGCTGCACCCTGGACGGTCTGCAACCTTTTCACTAGAGGAGACGAGACACTAATTGTGGTAGAGGCTATAATCCTTTCCTGGGGTACAATGGGATGCTGATCTTGGATATTATGTTCATAAGATTCATACTGTCTCGATAAGGCGTCTGCTTTAATGTTTCTGGACCCAGGTCTATAGGTAAGCACGAAATTAAAACTTGAAAGAAACAATGACCATCTCGCTTGTCTGGAATTTAAACGTTTAGCATCTCCAATGTACGTAAGATTCTTATGATCGGTTATGATAACGATGGGTCCCTAGACCCCTCCAATAAGTATCTCCATTCTGCCAAGGCCGAGATGACTGCTAACAACTCTCTATTTCCAATGTCATAGTTCTTCTCTGCCGGGGACAATTTCCGAGAATAGAAGCCGCATGGATGCAAGGGTTTGTCGGGTGCCTCCCTTTGGGACAAGACTGCACCAAGACCTAGTTCGGAGGCGTCAACTTCTACTTGGAAAGGCAGAGCCGGATCTGGATGTCGGAGAACAGGGGCAGTAGTGAATGCTTGTTTAAGTGCCTCAAAGGCTTGAGTGGCTTGAGGTGTCCATTTCTGATTTCCCACCCCTTTCTTTGTCAAAGCCGTGAGGGGAGCTACCAAGGCTGAAAAGTCTTTAATGAATCTCCGATAGTAGTTAGTAAACCCCAGAAACCTCTGGATGGCTTTAAGCCCTTGGGGTAGAGGCCAGTCAAGAATTGCTGAGAGTTTTTTAGGGTCCATTTGAAAACCCTCAGGGGTTATTATATAACCAAGGAAATGCACTGTTACTATGTCGAATAGACATTTTTCTAGTTTACAATACAATCCAGCCTTCAATAGTTTATTCAATACTTGTTTCACGTGGGCGTGATGAGTGTCCACATCAGGAGAGTATATCAGGATGTCATCCAGATATACTATGACGAATTCTTGCAGAAAATCCCTTAGGGTGTCATTTATGAGGTCCTGAAAAACGGCTGGCGCATTACATAATCCAAAGGGCATCACCAGGTATTCATAATGCCCGCTACGTGTATTAAAAGCCGTTTTCCATTCATCTCCCTTTTTAACCCTAACCAGGTTGTAAGCTCCGCGTAAATCGAGCTTCGTATATATACGGGCCCCTTTTAATCGGTCGAACAATTCTGTTATGAGAGGTATGGGATATGCATTTCTTATAGTTATCCTATTCAAACCTCTATAATCGATGCAAGGTCGCAGATCTCCCTCTTTTTTGGAGACAAAAAAGAAACCTGCTCCTGCTGGAGAGGAGGACCGTCTAATGAATCCTCGCTCTAGATTCTCCCTTATGTATTCCTCCATAATGTCGTTTTCTTTTTGTGACAAAGGGTATACATGTCCCCTAGGAGGCATCGTACCGGGAGTAAATCAATAGCACAGTCATATGGACGATGTGGTGGTAGGACCTCAGTCCTGGCTTTAGAGAACACCTCCTTTAATGCCCGATAACATTCAGGGACCTCTGTGGATAAAGGAGGGGCTGTGGCAATATTGAGGCTACCAATCACATTGACCCTGCCTAGGCAATTAGACTGACAATTAGGACCCCAACATTTTATGTCTCTCTGGACCCAATCAATAACCGGGTTGTGCTCTGTTAACCATGGAAACCCAAGAACGACAGGACATGAGGGAGATTCAATAATTTGAAATCTTATCGTTTCATGACGTAAAACTCCTGTTTTCATACATACATCGACAGTGTCGTGAGTGATATGTGGACATGACGGGTTTACCATCTATGGCCTCCACCATTAGAGGTTTTTCCTTTAGAACCAGAGGTAAGAGGTTTTTGGCAGCAAAATATTTATCCATGAAATTACCTGAGGCCCCAGAGTCTAAGAACGCCTCAGTCTTGAGGTGAACCCCCTCCCAGGTTAGGGAGATCGGTAACAGAATCCTGGATTTTTTTTTCTCACTATCCACAAAGGAGGCATAAAGAGAACCGATAACCTGGGTATTGGCTGTTCTTTGACCCGATTTGCCACTCTCCCCCCTGTTAACCCTGGGTCTCTGAGGACATTGAAGGCGGAAATGATCAGCCCCTGCACAATAGAAGCAGAGCCCTTTTTCTCTTCTGTGAGCTCTTTCAGCCTCTGAAATACCTGTTTTTCCTATTTGCATAGGTTCAACGACTGGCATATCTGTTTTTGCGTTCTCCGGGTTACCTGACGTACTGGTGTGTCTGGGTAATAAGGGTAAAGGAGGCAAGACCCTTCTGGGTCTGTCTCTGGGGTGTCTCCTTTCCCTAATTTGATCGTCCATGGCTATGCAAAAGTCAATCAAATGGTCCAGATTTTCTGGTAATTTTAAGGGAGCCAGCTCAAACATAAAAGCCTCGTTCAGGCCTTCGGTAAAGGCTAAGGTTAACACGTCGTTCAGCCAAAGCACCTCTGACGTCAAAGTCTTAAACTCTATGGCATAGTCGGAGACCCTCCTATTACCTTGTTTAATGTGAAACAAGGACCTACCCGCATTGGTAGCCCTTCTAGAGGGATCAAAGGTACGTTTTAACTCAGAGGTAAAACCCTCATAGTCATAGATGATGGGTTTCTTATTTTCCCACAACGGCGTAGCCCATAATAAAGCTTTTTCTGTTAAATGATTAATCAGATAGCCTACTTTG
>RXON01001112.1:0-20898 GCA_009667805.1 Leptobrachium leishanense | reverse complement strand
GGTTGGGCCTTGACATTGACCGGATCGTCTTGGGGCCTGGTCACTAGGGATGAGCTGTTCGGTTCAATTGGTTCGGAGTTCGATTCGAACATCGCCTGTTCGCATGTTCGTGAACTACGAACATTTCCGCGTGTTCACTGCCTGTTCACCCACAATGCACCACAATGAACTTTCCACTGGCCTGAAGCTTGTAATTGGCTACAGCCTTGCACCTGACCACAGGCCAGGTGCAAGACAGGTTCAAGACTATGGGCAAATTTGGCCCAATCATGGGCTCACAGAGCTAAGTCCCGCAGCGCACTATATAAGGCTTCACACAGCGCTTCAGCACGTGTCTGAGAGGAGATTGTTCTTGTGTTAGTGTGTGTTCTCACTGCCAGTCTGCCATCAGCTACGGGGGGGGGGGGTCTCATTTCTACAAAATATCTGGGAATTGTTCTAATCTGTGTGTTCTCACTGCCACCAAGTATTTTGGGGGTCAGTAATTTCTACAAAATATATGGGAATAGTTATAATCCTTGTGTTCTCACTTACTGCACCAAGTATTTTGTGGGTCAGTAATTGATGGAATTTACCTATCACGATTAGGCAGCTATGAAATATGTGACATGAATAAATTGAAGCCCTTTAGTTGAACAATGTTTTGATATTTTTCTGAGATCAAGTGACCGTTTGGAAATACATCTTGCCTAGGTTTTTGCGAGTATGGGTAAATGTTAAGCTCACCCAAGAACAGGGAAGTGGCTAGAAAGAGGAAGTAAAAGGTTCAGTAGGAAACACACGTTCTTTCATGCTAATAGAAAAGACATTTAAGATCACTTATGTAACTGTAAAATGTTTTATCTGCATTCATTTGTATTATAACCTTTTAATATGCTAATAATGTAGGCGTGTAGTTCGGTGTTGTTTCTCTCTGATTGGATAAGCCAAAGAAGTCAAGTAAACGTCATGAAATGTATATAAGCCCAAATAACCAAATATAGATGGAGAATCGAAGCAAAGGGAAACTTTTGTGTCTTGTGTCATTATTTCCAGCTACTTCCTTCTCTCTGGTCGACCATGAGTTATTTGTCACGGAGAGATAATTATTAGTTAGAGAATAGAAGATTACAGACACACCAGTGGTGTATTTTGGCCTAGGCCAACAAGGTCTAGGCCTAGGGCGGCACTATCCAGGGGGCGTCAGCCCGCACTGGTGTCCCCACCCCTAAATTTATTTTTTTATATATATATATATTTTTTTTTTTTTACTTTTGCAAAGTATTTTGCCAGGAAGGATACATTGAGATTTCACTAATTTACAAGTATGTACTGGGTAGGCAAGGCCTAGGCTTTCACTTTCCAGGGGGCAGCAAAAAACCTCACCACTAACTGGGTTACTCACAGAGCACCGAAATAACGCCAACATTTTGGTGTTCTGTAGTTCCCTGCACTTCAGGGAATAAAATTTCACTATTCACCGCAGGGTCCCCAAAGTGCATGGAGTCGGCCGCTGAATGCTGCCACCGCAAACCCGTGACCTGCTGTTTTCAAAAGAACTACTGAACGAAAATGTCTGGAATTTACATATAAGATCTTATGATTGATAATAAAAAGTTCTGTTACAGAAAAAAGAAAAATCGCTATTAAAAAAAAGGGGGGGAATTTTGCTGAAAAATTACTAAAAGGTACAAAAAAAAAAAAAAATCAATAAAGACTTTTTACTGCAGATTAAAATAATAAATGGTTTACAAGATATTGCATAAAAACAGGAATATTTTTAACATTGAAACCTATGGAGTTCGCCTGAATAAACCTGCTGATTGGAACCACCAAACATCAGGGCATTTCACTGCCATTTCTCTGCTGTTTGGTGTTCTCTGAATAGATTAACCATTACTTCTCTATGGGGATTTGCAATGCCTTCAGACAGCACCGTACTTGCTGGCAGTTCGCCAAACTTGTGTGTGAGCATATCACAGAGCAGTGGTGTACTTAGGGGAGTGGCGGAGGGCGGGCCGCCCCAGGTACCAGTGATTATTTGGGTGTCATTAGGGGGTACTAGGAGGTGCCACTGTCACTGTGTGTCAGCTTTGAGCTGTGTTCTCAAACAACGAGCAGCGGAGCAGGGCGTTTGCATACGGAATAAAATCGAATAGAATAAAAATCCCCCTCTCCTCCCTCCATAACTCCTCCCCTGCCCCGCAGCAGCTCTAGGAGAGGGGAGAGGGATGTGATTTGTGTGCAGAGAGAGAATATGACAGTAAATGGCAGTTAAAGGGGGGGTATCAGCAGAATATGAAGCCCTGTCTGCTTACTGCTGTTTAAAGTGGACCTTTCCTTAACCAGCACTGCAGTGATAGAAATTTGTCATTGAGCTGCCTGGCTCCTGGTGAGGCTGCATGCATGCAGGTCACGCGGTCCGGCCAGTCAGGTGGTACTGAGTCTCAGTACCACCTTACTGTCTGAACCACGTGACACGCACGCAGCTGTCCGCCCTTTCGTTAACACGGACTCTCACTCTATTCTGGACTAAACACCCACTGGGAAGGGAATCAAAGCCACGGTGCACCCTCTGGCAGTGGCACCCCACTGCTGACAAGATGGCTCCATGCACAGGCACAGCCGCGATCCTAACGTGGCCTGGAGGGACCTCCTGCTGAGTCCATACACAGTCCCTGCTGACTCTGCACACAGCCCTACCATGGACGGAGGCCAGTAAATACAGAATAAATAATTGCTGTGTGCTCATATTCACTCGGTTTGCTGGGAGTCTTATTGAAGTGGATTCTGATGCACTCATACACACCGCACATTGCATTGCTGGGAGTTTTATTGCTGTGGATTCTGTGATACACACTGCATATTACTTTGAGTTTTATTGCCCTGGAGCTCTGGGATACGCTCATACACAGTGCACGTTTCTGTGGATTTTATTGTTCAACCAATTAGAGCAGCTGTGATATAGTATACTTGACATGCGTGGCTGTTCTTTGTAAAAATGCTAGTTTAAACATTTCATAATTTTATTTATCTCAATAGATACATTTGAAATGGTATACAAAATATACAAGTAGGCACTTGGTATCCACTTTTAATATAAAGAGAGGAAGAGGCGGAGCTCTAAGATGAAAAGGTGGAGCTTAAAGAGGAAGGGTGGGGATTAACCAGGAAGAGGTGTGCCCTTGACAGGAAGGGGTGCCTCAAATTTAAATTAGGGGGTGCACGAGTTTAGTCAGGCCTAGGGCAGCACAAAACCTAAATACACCACTGGGACACACATCATGCTGAGGCAGAATTTCCCAGCGATCAGTAATTTCTACAAAATATTTGGAAATTGTTATAATCCATGTGTTCTCACTGCCACCCAGTATTTTGTGGGTCAGTAATTTCTACAAAATATCTGGGAATTGTGGTAATATGTGTCTTGCGACTCACTGCCACCCATCAGGGGATCTCATTGATTTATTGGAGGTTTCTGGGAATTGTAATCTGTGTCTTGTCACTGGCTGCCAGCTATCAGGGTGTCTCACTGAGTTATACCAGAGTTCTGGAAATCTTTATACCAGAGTTGAATCAGAGTTCTGCAGCATATCTCCAAATTTTATAACAGAGTTGAATCAGAGTTCTGTATATATTTAATCTATATATCACTCACCATGTCAGAAAGACTAAAAAGGACAGGCAGACGCTCCCAGACACAGATAAGAGGGCAAGCTCCTCTGTGTCGGGAGGCTGTGCCTCTGATCATCGTGGACGTGGTGCATCATCTACAGGGGCACGCTTGTCCTTTCTAACTGGTGCTGGCCGTCTTCTTAAGCAGCAGTAACATACAGAGGATTTGGTGGATTGGCTAACCAGGCCATCCTCATCCTCTGAGTCCTCTGCCAGCCAGGCTTGTAGTGCTTTACAGTCCACCTCAGCTGCCAAAGTATCTAATGCAACCTCCATGTCCACAGCTACTCCTGCCGTAGCCTCACTATCACACATGGAGGAGTCAGCTGAATTGTTTGACTACAATGACAGTGACATGTGTAACGGTTAGCCCCTGCTTGGGCCATCGTGGTGGCTTGGAACAGGAGATGAAGCCCTTAAGGGCAGACGGATTTCTCCAAAACCAAGGAGCACCAAAAAACAGAACAGAATTGCCACTAAGCTCCGAAGGCTTCAAGACCGACAGACAACTTAGGACACTCAGAAACACAATGATACGCCTGCCAATCCTTGAAGTGAGCAGGCTGCAGGACAGTAAACAAAACAGACTATACTAAAAGAGGTCCTTATAAGCGGCCTCTGAATATAATACTAAACTAAGACAGACAAGGTACATAAAACATGAAACATACAAGAATCGTCAATCAGGCAGAGGTTGGCAACAGATCAGAAATATACGGTACCAGGGGGAAGTAGAAGGGGTTGTCAAAAATAAAGCCGAGGTCAGAACCAGAAAACACTTGAACAGGAATGCTTTGCAGCAACTCAGGAAGCACGAACCAGACAGAACCACCATCAAACTCCACAAACAGTCAATGAGGCTCTGTGCTGCTGGGAATATATAGGGAGTGGGTCTGTGTGATTGGGCCATGTGACCCCCGACCAGGAGATCACAACAGAGCCCCAGATCAGCACTAAACAGCACAGCCAGACACACCATAGGGGAAAAACAAACATGAAGACCCTTCATCACCAGGGGGCAAGGCCGAGACGTGACAACATGTTGCTTGAGGATGCGCAGCAACTACAGTGCTCTGATTCCATCTCTGAGGTTGAGGAAGGGAATATAATCAACCTAGAGTAAGGGGGTGCCAGTGATGACACACAAATAACTGGCGCTCATATTGCCCCAGCAGCTGCGGCATACTGCCAAGTTGACTCCAGTGATGAGGAGATAGGGGGTGATGACAATGATGATGAGGTCACTGACTCCACCTGGGTGCCTGATCGAACAGAGGAGTCAAGTGAGGAGGAGGAGGAGGCACAACAAACACGAGGCACAACATCCTCTATGACCAACCGTAGCACTAGCCAGTCCAAAGCCTCAGATGTTAGAGCTGCTCAGGTGCAGAGCGCTGTTGTCTCAAAGCACACATCCACGAACTCTGCTGTCTGGGAGAAGAACTCTGCTGTCTCTTTAAGAAATGTGCAGCAGACCCCACCATTGCTATTTGTAATCTATGTCAGATGAGGCTCAAGCGTGGGAAAGACACCGGACGCTTGGGTACCACGTGCTTGAGGCGACATATGGCCACCTGTCACGCATCCGTTGGCGCAAAACTTTGCGTAGGTCCTCCTCACCTGTCTCTACCCCCACGATATGTCCTGCCATGTCATTGACTCCAACCTCCACTGACAGGGATGATGCTACAGTAATGGATGTACCAGGTCCTTCCTTACAATGTGACAGCATCCCATCAGCTGAAGATTTACGCAGTCAGTTTACATTGCCCCAGCTGCTGCAGCGTAAGAAAAAAATATAGTCCCAACCATCCCCAAGCACAGCGTCTAAATGCCAGCTTAGCAAAATTACTCGCATTGCTGCCTTTCCAGCTGGTGGACTCTGCTCCCTTCCGTGAATTTGCTGAATGTGCTGTTCCACAGTGGCATGTTCCAAAACGGAATTACTTTTCACGGAAGGCCATTCCAGCACTATACCAGCACGTGGATGACAATGTTATCGAGTCATTGGGAAAGGCAGTCAACAGCAAGGTGCATGTGACTTTAGACACGTGGTCCAGCAAGCATGGACAGGGCCATTACATTTCCTTCACGGCACATTGGGCAACTCTGATTGCAGCTGAGGAGGGATCCAAGACGGGGCTCTGTGCAGTAGCTTGTTCATCCACCATGCCTTCAGAAAGCTGCTTGTATGAGGTCTGTCTGCTCCACCACCACTCCCTCTTCCTCCTCCTCCTCCTCCTCCTTCTCTGGCGAAGTGGCAGTTAAACCGAGTTTAAATGGCAGGGGCTACGCAATGGCTCAAGCAAAAAGATGCCATACTGTGCTTGAGCTGGTTTATTTAGGGGACATGAGCCACACCGGGCCAGAAATTGTCAGCTCAGCTCTGCAGGGGCAGGTGCAGAGATGGTTAACACCACGCCAGCTTCAGCTGGGAATGGTCATCTGTGATAATGGCAGCAACCTTCTCTCCGCCCTACGCCTGGGTAAGTTGACGCATGTACCATGCCGAGCACACATCCTAAATCTGGTGGTACAGCGTTTCCTAACCAGGTTCCCAGGGCTGGCAGAGCTTCTCAGCCAGGCCAGAAAAGTCTGCAGCCACTTCAGATGGTCATTCCCAGCAAGTGTTTGTCTGGCAGAAATTCAAAGAGAATTCCACCTTCCCACAAACCGTCTGATCTGTGACATGCCCACCAGGTGGAACTCGACATTAGCAATGCTGCGGCGTCTGCACAAGCAGCAGAGGGCCATCCACGAGTACCTGTGTGAGTATGGCACAAGGACAAGCTCAGGTCAACATGTTTATCCCCCCCGCAGTGGCCGATGATCAAGGTTGCATGCATTGTACTGTCACCATTTGAGGAGGCAACGAGGATGGTGAGCAGGGACAGTGCATGCATCAGTGACACAATTCCTTTAGTGTTCCTGCTGGAGCACACTCTGCGGGGAATTATAGATGTGGCTCTAGAGGCAGAGCAGCAGGAGGAAGAGAAGGCCTTCCCTAGCTCTCAAGGCCCCAGTCTTTCCACAGACAGCATTCCAGCGGGTCCTCCTCAGATCAGACAGGAGGATGAGAAGGAATATTTAAGTAGTGGGGGCATTGAAGGTGGGGATTCCTCAAGGGAGGGTTTTGTGTGCCCATAAACACAAGGACTAGTACATGGCTGGGAGGAGGAAGTGCACGATGGGGTCATCCTCCTCATTGACCAGGAAGACTCGGAAGCTAATGCCACCTCCAACCTACACTGCATGGGTTCCCTTATCTTGAAAAGCCTGGTAAAGGACACAAGGATTCGTGCTATCAAGGAGAGGGATCATTACTGGTTGGCAAGCCTTCTTGATCCACGATACAAGGGTAAAGTTGCAGAGCTCATCCTTCCCTCACAGAGGGAGCACAGGATGAAAAAACTTGAGGACGCTCTAAAGCGACACTTGTGTAACACCTTTCCAGGCACTGGTAGGTTACCAAGTGATGACACAGGTGCTTCTGAGCTTGCGGATGAACAGAGGAATAGTGGTGAAGGCCGGGGCTGCTTGACTGATGCCTTTTTAAATTTTTTTAGTCCACGACGCCCAGGGACATCAAATGTAGGCACCCATTGCCAGCATCTTCACTGTATGGTGCAGGACTACCTAGGGGCAAGGGCAGACCTGGATACCTTTCCAGCAGATGATCCACTGGCTTACTGGGTGTTGAGATTGGATCACTGGCCAGAACTTAGCCAATATGCTATGCAGCTACTAGGTTGCCCTTCATCCAGCGTGCTTTCTGAAAGGACGTTCAGTGCCGCTGGAGGTTTTGTCACAGACAAAAGAGTGCGTCTGTCCACCGACTCTGCAGGCTGGCTGACATTTATAAAAATCAATCAGTCCTGGATCAGCAGCTATCAATCCCCTGATGCTGACGTAACGGAATAGATCGGGGATGTCTTCTGCATTCACAAAACCTCCACCACTGAACTCTTCCACAATACCACAAAGGGGTTACAGTGTGAAGGCACTTGCTGCCACTAAAGGCACAATATTTGGGTACACTGATGCCTTAACCAGATTCATATCTTTTTAATATAGGACCGCATGGTCCACCCCTGCACTCTTTCACAATACCACAGAGGGGTTACTGTATGATGGCACTTGCTGGCCTGGCACCAAAGGCACAATATTTGGATGCACTGACGCCTGTACCAGATTTATATAATTTTAATTTTTTGGACTGCAGGGTCCAACCCTGCACTCTTCCACAATACCACAAAAAGGTTACGGTGTGAAGGCACTTGCTGCCATGAAAGGCACAATATTTGGGAGCACTGATGCCTGTATCAGATTCATATCTTTTTTACCTGGAAATGTATGGGCCGCAATGTGACCTGGAAATGTATGGGACGCAATGTAACCTGGAAATGTATGGGCCGCAATGTAACCTGGAAATGTATGGGCTGCAATGTGACCTGGAAATGTATGGGCTGCAATGTGACCTGGAAATGTATGGGCCGCAATGTGACCTGGAAATGTATGGGCTGCAATGTGACCTGGAAATGTATGGGCTGCAATGTGACCTGGAAATGTATGGGCCGCAATGTGACCTAGAAATGTATGGGCTGCAATGTGACCTGGAAATGTATGGGCTGCAATGTGACCTGGAAATGTATGGGCCGCAATGTGACCTGGAAATGTATGGGCCGCAATGTGACCTGGAAATGTATGGGCCGCAATGTGACCTGGAAATGTATGGGCCGCAATGTGACCTGGAAATGTATGAGCCGCAATGTGACCTGGAAATGTATGGGCCGCAATGTGACCTGGAAATGTATGGGCCGCAATGTGACCTGGAAATGTATGGGCCGCAATGTGACCTGGAAATGTATGGGCCGCAATGTGACCTGGAAATGTATGAGCCGCAATGTGACCTGGAAATGTATGGGCCGCAATGTGACCTGGAAATGTATGGGCTGCAATGTGACCTGGAAATGTATGGGCCGCAATGTGACCTGGAAATGTATGGGCTGCAATGTGACCTGGAAATGTATGGGCCGCAATGTGACCTGGAAATGTATGGGCTGCAATGTGACCTGGGAAGGTATGGGCTGCAGAGAGAAAAGAGGGAGGAGAGGGTGAGGAATTTGTTTGAGAAAGGATTTTACCAGGAAGGATACATTGAGATTTCTCTGGTTTTCAGTATCTTCTGGGTGGCGAGTATGTACCGTTAGATGTCTCGCCCAAGGACACTTACTGGAAAGATGCTCTGAATTCAAACCTGTGTCTCCACGGTTATAGAGCAGTGATGTTACCTGCACTCCATCCATTTAAAAGAAATATAAAAATGCAGGTAAGTAATAGTGTGAAAAATCCACAATCACCTGATAAAGATAATCCGAATAGAAATATCACATCTGGTCTATCATCGAGAAATGTAAATACATACTAATAATATATAATAATAATGGATTGGTAGAGGTTGTTACGATGAAAACAGGTGAAAATGAAAGGTATGATAAAGCTGCATGCAAGTAACAAGCAGGCCACTAGGGGCGATGATATAAAGGTGAGATGGGAACAGAGAGCCAATAAAATAAAAAAAAATGAAATGATTCCATATTATATAATGTTATAGCAATGACAATATGAAACAGATTAAACCAAACGCCTGATCAATGAGTGACACAAAAAGCAGAATGATCAGGTCCAGCCGTACAAATCCACTGGACGATGAAACAGGACGAGGAATAGAAGAGATATATGAATAAAAACATAATAACTAAAACATATAAGACGACATAAAAATAAAACCAAGAGTTTGAGGAGCTGAACGGTAACTGGCAGAAATAATGGTATTATAAGGAAAACGGGAAGTCCTAGAAAACAGCAACGTAAAAAAAAAAAAAAAAAAAACAAATGGCGCCTGTTCATTTCGATGAGGTTTTTGTGTATTTGGTGGTGATTTTGTTTTGAGGTTCATTTTTCTTGTCCTTGAGCTTTATGAAATGACATTTACCGATACGACACTGACTACCTGTGCCTCATAACACCCTATGAGACTTTCCACTCATCCCAAGTGCTACAAGGAGGATGCAACTCATCCAGCAGCTCATCCAGCTACTCATCCAGCTACTTTCCGCTTCCTTATCTTATCACTAAAACAATTTACCTTTTATTGTCAAACGTATAGAAATAAACCCCATGAAGCCCTGACACTGAGCAACAGCGCAGAGAGCTTACGATCTACTCACCAAAAGGAAGAGGGGACCGGGATAACCTGTATCTACTGCGTTCAGTCTCCGGTACCGGTACTACCGGCTTTTAAAACATGTCTACATTGTGAAGCTTCTCTGTGTGAAAACCCCCTGAAGGTCCACAGTAAGTCAGCAGAACACGTCTTAACTGAACCCACCACTTCACTGGAGAACAGGAAATGCTCCGTCCACAAGAAGGTCCTGAAATTCTACTGCTGTGATGCTGCTGCCCACATCTTGCAGGTTTCATGGAGCTCCTGCCCTTTATGCCCGGTCTGACATGGGTTCTGGTGCTGCCCACTATGTCCATGTGTCTTTACTGGCGCACATTGTGTTGATCCCACTTTGTCACCAGGTCATTTCTTTCTACTCGGCGCTCTATCATAGCGTAAGATACTTTGGCCAAGACACATGGGAAATGTAGTTCCAAAACATCTGTAGCACCAAGGTTGGTGACCTCTGGTTTAGGTAATAAACGGGACATAAACTGAGGCGGTTTCAGCAGGTGCTACTAATTAACCACTTTGTGTTGTTTGGCTCTTTCTTATCATGACGTCTGGTGGTAATAACCAAACCTCGAGCTACGCAACTCACTCATCTCCTCACAGGACCTGATTCCATGTCATTAAACTGCAGCTACATGGCACGAGCGACGCGGGTTACATGCAGGTTGATTCATGGCGCGGCCATTCTGACCTCTACGGGTTTATATCGATTGCTTATAATGACACATATGGAACTTTCTCACATAACTTTCCACATTGTTTGGTCTGAAGGTCGGATTGTAAAACGAGGATCAGTAACCGTTACAACATAGAAACGATTCACTTTACTAAACACTGGATTATATATTATCATTATATGTCTTTAAAGCGGCTTTAACGACACTTAATAAAATGGATATTTCAGTTTCAGGGGATTTTGTGAAATCAGTGATTTATTAAAATGCAATCGTTTTATGGCGGCTCTTTAAATCCTCCGCGTCACGGAATCTCAGGTAAGTAATGGATTTAATGATTCCTATTAGACATGTGCACAGCACAAAATTTCGTTTTGAACTAATGGATTAGTCCTAAAATGCAATTTATTTAGTTGCTGAAGAAATTAGTTTTCAGTTCTTTAGTATGAAAACTAATTTCATTCATCCGAAAACCAGTGGATACAATTACTATTGTAGTGGCTCCTCAGAGGGCTGAGATCGCTGCTTGTTACAGTACCTCTCACTCTCAGCACAATGTGTCAGGCAAAGCTGTTACAGTAACTGACTGCTGCTCATCCCAGCGCTCAGAGTTTCAGTAAAACTAGTAAATAATATTTCTATATATGAGGTTATAACAATATTATTTCCTTGTTTTACTGAAACTCTGAGCGCTGTTACAGTCAGTTACTGTAACATCTGAGCCTGATACATTGTACTGAGAGATAATATAACAAGCAGCCGATCTCAGCGCTCACAGCCACTGGATTTAAAGGGCTAAAAAAAAAAACGCTCCTCTCTGTATAATGTTTATAACATCCTCCTGCATTAATTAATACCCCTCTCTGTATAATGTATACAACATTCACCTGCATTAATTAATACCCCTCTCTGTATAATATATAGAACATCCTCCTGAATTAATGTCCCTCTCTGTATAGAACATCCTACTGCATTGGCATGTGGAGGGTGCAGAACTTCGGATGTTGCGCTCTTCATTGCTGGTCTTCTTCACTCCTCAATGTAATATCACAATAAGGACTGAAACTAAAATGTAGTGCATTTTATTTTAGTTTCTTACGTTTTTTGTACTGAGCAGTTTCGTATCTCTTGAGTCATACTAAAACTAAATTATCACAAAATTCGGACTAAATCGTTTTAGTACTAAAACGAATGCACATGTCTAATTCCTATAGAGGCAAGTGTTAAATTATTTGGCATAAGCAGAATCTACTGAAACCAGCTCATGAAATGAGAATAACAAGCTGTGACCAGTTGTAGGATCAGGAAGAGACCTTAAGGTGAAGGCTGGATCCTTCATGTCTAACAGCTCCTCCGGTAGCTTAACTGACCAGTTGTGATCTGACCCTTTATCGGCTCCGGAAACTTTCAGCACCTCTGGTTTAATATACAGCAGGGTTGGGATAGAGTCCAAGGTTCTCCATCAGTCCATGGTGGGACCATCAAAGACTTTGAACCCAAGGTGACAGAGTTATTATGTCCATGATGAAGTTACTTAAGTCTATTTATAAAAAGTTGTCCAACCATAATGAACAACCAAGCGCCTCAGCTTCTAACTAGAGACTGAATGTACGTGGAAATAATGCCAAGTCTTCCTGCGGAAATCCTATTACTAACAGTGCGAGTCACATTACTGATACCAGCCGGTTCCTCGAGATGAAGACCACAAATTAGGAGGTTTTCTGTCTTGCCTGTGGGAAGTTGGGCTCATTTAATGGGGAATCACTTCATGTTTATGTGTTAGTGTTTGTTTGTTTTTCATTCTGAACATTCCCATGGAATTTTCCTTTTCGGTGTCACTTGAATGTGAAATGCTTGAGTTCCTGGGGTTCTTCTCTTCTTCATCAGTAAAATCACATTCACAATCACTTTCTTCTAATATTCTCATTAATTCCTCGTCACAATAAAACATTTTTCGTGCCGTTACATTAAATCGCTCGTGTAATACTGGGCTGTAGAGCAATAGCGACATCTAGTGGTCACTTTATGCAATCGCGGCAAAGTCGTGTCAGAATTACTCCGACATAGGATTTAGAGATGTAAAATTTCCGGAAATTTTGAAGCCATGAAAAGAAAAAAAATTCCCGAAAAATTAGAAATTTTCGGAAAAATTAAAAATATGCCCCATACAATAGGTTTACAAGTTAAAATTAATTCTGTTTCACTTGAAATAAAAGTCCAGTTTTTTTAGTGACTTGAATTTGCTTTTTAGAATTTTATTTTTTGTTTCAAATGGAATAACAAGCAAGGACTGTATGTGATAGTATGAGAACAAGTAACTGCCCCTCCGTTTCCTGAAGTGCAACAATAACAGCAAAAAAACAGCAACATAAAAACAATATCGGGGTTATTCAGAGAAAGGTGAAAACCAGGAGAATTGCCAGGAGAATGAACAATATTGGCAGGAGAAAGAACTAGCTGACATTGAAAATCTGGTCATAAAAAGATCAAATAAAGGAGGTAATATCGTCCTTATGAACACAGAAGCATATCGATTAATGACTCTATCGATTCTACAATACTCTAAGACTTATACCATCTTATCCAGTGATCCAACGATGAGCTATTCTAAAAAATTAGAAAACCTATTGTTTAGAGGTTTGAAAGACGCCTTAATCTCTAAGGAGGAATTTGATTTTATGCGACCAAAATCCCCTACAATTGCTACCTTCTAATTCTATACCTTACCAAAGGTTCATAAAGGAAAGACGCCACCTCCAGGTAGACCAATAGTGTCAGGAAATGATAGCCTTACACAAAACATTAGTGTTTTCATCGATAAAATCTTACGTCTGTTTGTTTCTAATTTACCCTCTTTTCTTCAGGATTCTAAGGATACTCTAGCTCTTCTAGACGAGTTCCATCTTCCACCTCAATCATTCGTGTGTACATTGGACGTTGAATCCCTGTACAGTAGTATCCATCATGAGCAAGGTCTAAAACATGTTGAGATGTACCTTCAAAGAAATGACAATTTCTCCAAAAAATTTACTTGTTTTATTTTGGATCTTTTAAAATTTATACTCACCCACAATTATTTCCTCTTTGAAGGCAAATATTATCTGCAATGCCAAGGTTCAGCGATGGGTACACCTTGTGCCCCCACGTATGCAAACCTGTATCTGGGATACTGGGAGGAATCAATAGTCTTCCATAAAAATATCATCAATTTTAATCAACATATATATTGTTGGAAGAGATACATCGACGACGTAATGATTATCTGGACATCTACCAGAGAAAAATTTCAAGACTTTATTCAATATCTCAATTCAAATAATCTGAATCCATTTTTCACCAGTGAAATTAATACGGATACTTTAAACTTCCTTGACATAACAATCAACAAAACAGATGATAACAAAATCACAACAACGCTTTACAGAAAACTACACCACGAACAGTTTCCTGACATGGTCAAGCTACCATCCATTACCCCTTAAAAAGGGAATACCAACCGGTCAGTATCTGAGACTCAGACGGACATGTACCTCAATCGATGAATTCAAAGACAAAGCTCAAATATTAAAACTTCGGTTTAAGCAAAAAGGCTATCCAGATCGTACATTGAAGCGAGCATATCAATATGCATTAAACTCCAATCGAAAGAGTCTGCTTTCAAAAAATAAACAGAAAGATGATGAAAAAGTGATCCGTGTCATAGGAAACTGTGACACAGGATGGAATTCAATCAGAGACATCTTAGAACGTTTCTGGCCGATTTTAACCGAAGATGCACACCTCAAAGAAGTACTGAATCCTAAACCAACAATGACAGCAAGAAGAAACATCAACATCGGCGACAAATTGATACACAGACACTTTAGTACCCTTAAAAAACAGCCTAATACCTGGCTGTCTATCAGGGTTATTCAGAGAGCGGTGAAAAGCAGGAGAATTACTGGAGAATGAAAAATTCTAGGTCAAAATAGCCGATTTGGAAAGTGAGATGAAAGGGAGAATTTTTCTGGTTTGGCTATTTTGACCTAGAATTTTTCATTCTCCAGTCATTCTCCTGCTTTTCACCACTCTCTGAATAACCCTGTATGAACATTAAAGGGACATATCGCTGCGGTAACTGCAAAGCTTGCCCTCACGTTATAAAAGAGTCTAAAACAGTTCAAAACTATAACGGATCATCAAGCTTCCCAATCAAACAATTCTTTAACTGTAAATCACAAGGAGTGGTATATCAACTAATATGTGAATGTGGACTAAAATATGTCGGCAAGACTATTCGCCCACTAAAAACACGTATCTTAGAACATCTAAGATCAGTTAAATATCTTAAAGATACTCCTGTTGCACGACATTTAAAGGCATCACATGCAGGTTCTGTTACCAATCTCAAGTTCCTTGCAATTGAGCAAGTTAAATTAGGTCCCCGAAAGGGAGACCTTGATAAAATCATGAAAAAAAGAGAAACTTTTTGGATTTATAAGTTAAACACATTATACCCAAATGGCCTTAATGAAGGCTTTACTTTTTCCTCATTCATTTAACAACATACTGGCTCAATGCTAGTCTTTTTAATTTTGCACACCCCCCTCCCTCCCCCTTATTCCCTCTAGTAAAATCCCGTTCCACTATAGATGCCTTGGTCTCATTTTTCAATCTATGTCAATAATCTTCCTCTATGTACTGCACCATGGCGTACCGGTCAAAATATAAAAATGATGCTTATTTGCTGACTAATCGATATGCTATCTTGGAGTTACTAGTATAAGAGCTGGCGTCCACAATTATCTTGTCCGTACTGATCCACAGGCATATATCCTCCTTGTTATATAATTGAAACTGAGTATCTTAGCAACCCTAGATAAACGATTCAATGAGGCAAATGAGCACAATAAACGGATGCGCACGCAACTCCGGAACTTAGGATTTACAAATCTATTTCACACAGATGCGTGTCAATTACCTTAAGTGAGACCACTACTAATAGAGGTAAGGGGGGACCTCTCACTCCTGATGAAGCTGTGTTAAACAGCGAAACGCGTCGAGAGCTATGCCTTCCTTTTAACAGATTGTCTAATCTCTCATTTTTCTTTTTACCTGCTCTATCTCCCTATTTATTTACAAATTGGTGTTAAGTAGTTGGCACGAACCACCGAGGTATAGATCAGATATTCGCACAGTCCGTGGTCCTTTCTACCTTTAATAGATCCTTTCTGTCTCGAGCCTAATTTCTAATAATACTCTATCGTGAAGTTGATAGGTCTCACTATCAGTATATTAGTATAGGAATTTATCTAATAATAAGCAGTACGGTAATGTCTTTTGGTTACTATCACTTTTAGTTACTGTTACTTATTGTTAAAACGCACCATCTTTACCTCTGCTACTGCCTCTATGGGAGCTCCGTTATATTCCTCCACATCTCTATGAGACTATTCTCTCAGTTGGTTGCTACTATGTATTCCTGATATACCGAGACTTATCCAGCTGTCTCGCTAACCGGTTAAGCATTGTCTGGCCGTTTATTATTGATTTTCTTTTGCGAACGATTTTCTAGAGTTATAGCAACTTATAAGGGAGGTTAAATCGATATCAGCTCTGTTATAATTGTAATTCATATATTAAGTCTTTGATGACAGTTTCGCTGAACATTAACCCAATTGCTAAAACTGACATGCTATTTCATTCTGTCCACCTAATTATTCGCAAATCGATATAGGCGGCACTAACCATCGAGGTATAGACTAGGTATTTAGTCAGCCCACGACTTATCTATCCTCAATAGAATTGGTGGTTCTTCCTGATACACCGAGCTTTCACCTAATAATTTTGCTACGGTTTAAAACTTTAATTGCATTTTATCAAAGGATCTTGCAAAATTATAGGAATCATACGGAGTATATATTTCTTTAAACCTAATTTTGTTATATCTTCTCTATATCGACTTCTGATTCGAATTATATATCCATCGGATAACAAATTATTGGGAACTCATTTTTCCATCAAGAGCAGGTTAAGCCTACATATACATGTTTTTTATCAGACTTAATTGTTTCAGTGTTGTATTAATTTAATAAAAATTTTGGCAGTTCCTTAGCCCTTTCGGGGGTTTTTCCTTTTCTCCTTTATACAGGGTAATTCCTAGGGTTATGTCCCTTTTCCTGACGTTATATTTCACGAATGAACAATATAGACCAAATAGCCGATTTGGAAAGTGAGATAAATGGGAGAATTTTTCTGGTTTGGTTATTTTGAAATAGAGTTTTCACTTCTCCAGTCATTCTCCTGAGTTTCACCTTTCTTTGAATAGACCTGTGTATATATCAAATCTGCCCCTTAGCACCAATAGCAAAAGGAATAAAAGGAAGTAACTGCATTATTTGTGTCTGTAGGATCTGGATGCATCAATATTTAAGCTCCATGTTGAGGTTTAACTTTCCAGCGCTGCTTTAAACAAATAAACTGAGAAAAGGAAACAAAAGACACAACATACACACTACATGCAATATTTAATCTCATTTTCTGTTTCTTCTTCCTCTCCTCCATATTTGTCATTTTCTCATTGATTTCTACAAAGTTAGTTTGGTAATATGCATACCAAATCAAGAAACAAACACAGAGCAGATTCTTTCGCAGCAGCAGCAGAAGATGCAGAATCTGCAGGAAGTGAGATGCAGGAGGGGTCAGAGGTCATGTTGTGCAGAGACATTGTCACCATATTGCAGGAGGGATATGATTTGCAGAATCCCAGACTGTGCTGGGGGGAACATTAATAGGGATCAAATAGGGACAGATTTAACCTCTTACCTGTCAATTAAGACAGAAACTATCATTAACTGTATCCCAACAAGCAGTGGCGTAACTAGAAACCTGAGGGCCCCGGTGCAAGAATCCATGAAGGACCCCCCCAAAAAAATCTATATTTTTCCTTTTTTTTTCCTGCAATATAAAAAAGATAGTATTGCCCCAGCTGACACGGATATATACTGTATATTGCCCCCAGCTCACATGGATATATATATTGCCCCAGCTCACATGGACATATATATTGCCCCAGCTCACATGGACATATATTGCCCCCAGGCCACACATGGATATATTGCCCCAGCTCACACATGGATATTGTTGCCCCCAGCTCCTGTATATATTTGCCGCCAGCTCATGGATATATTTGCCCCAGCTCATGGATATATTTGCCCCAGCTCATGGATATACTGCCCCAGCACATGGATATACTGCCCCAGCTCATGGATATATTTGCCCCAGCTCATGGATATACTGCCCCAGCTCATGGATATACTGCCCCAGCTCATGGATATACTGCACCCAGCTCACGGATATACTGCCCCAGCTCATGGATACTGCCCCAGCACATGGATATACTGCCCCAGCACATGGATATACTGCCCCAGCTCATGGATTTACTGCCCCAGCTCATGTCATGGATACTGCCCCAGCTCATGGATATACTGCCCCAGCACATGGATATACTGCCCCAGCTCATGGATATACTGCCCCAGCACATGGATACTGCCCCAGCTCATGGATATACTGCCCCAGCTCATGGATATACTGCCCCAGCTCATGGATACTGCCCCAGCTCATGGATATACTGCCCCAGCTCATGGATATACTGCCCCAGCACATGGATACTGCCCCAGCTCATGGATATATTGCCCCAGCTAATGGATAGATTTGCACCCAGCTCTTATGGGTATATAGGGCCCCCCAGCTCACCTCAGGCTCAGGCTCCTCTCTCCAGCTCAGGCTCCTCTCTCCGGCTCAGGCTCCTCTCTCCGTGGTGTGCGGCCGCTGAAAGCATGCAGCCTGGCTGCTCACTGGAAACCACCTGACTAGCGCAGCCGAGTTCTCGCGAGATCTCGTGCGCTGGTCAGCTAGTTCCCATCCCACGCGAGCGGCCAAGCTGCAAGTCAGCGGGCCGCTCGCAGGGAGGGGAACAGCCGGCGGCGCTGCTCCCAGATTCCGGCGCTTTTTGCCGGAATCTGGCGGCGGCGCTGGGCCCCCCTCCAGTGGCGGAATGCCAGGGCCCGGTCGCAACTGCGACCGCTGCGACCCTGGTACTTCCGCCACTGCCAACAAGCACTGTAAGGAGGTACAAGATGGAGCTCCCAATCAAGCTAAACTGAAGCCTTTTCCCTGCAGCGCCCCCTAGAGGCTGAAATGTATATTTGTGTTGTCTGAGTGTTGCATTGAGACGTGTTACTTGAATTGTTTTCCAGGATTTGTTCGTCGAGTAATGATTTAACACTTTAAATAAAGTCTCAGACGTCTTTCATTAAGCTCTTATTGTTATATAGGTTTAATACCGTATCATTAGACATAATATATATCATTGGAAAAGAACACATCACACACTTTGTTTTTTTTTCTATTTTTCCGGAAAAAAACAAAAAATTACTTTGGAAAAAACCCCGAAATAAAAAAAAATTCCCCCATTTTTTCAGTTTTTTTCTCCAGGCTTCCCATCTCTACATAGGACCACAACCGGTAAAACGTTTTCTCGGATATATTCAGACACAGGACCACAAAGGGTTAAGGAAGCGGAAAACATCCATTTAGAGACGGCAGAGAGACAGTGACTCGATCCAGGAGAGCAGGCGAGAGATCGGGGGGAGAGGTATATTTGGGTGTCTCCTCGTACAGGTGGTTCTGGAATCCAAAGGATCTGATCAGTTTATCTAGAGGGGCCGAGTAGATCCAAAATAGAAGGGGGCCAGGACTGAACCTTGGGGCCCCCAGCAGAGACAGGACGCAGGGAGGAGGAACTACCAGAAAAAGAGGTGTCTCCACAGGGGGGCAATTGCCCCCTTAGTTATTCCGTGCCCCCCCTCACCAGAAATAAGCATCCAGCTTCCTTCAAATATTTGGACTGCGGTATCTCTGTCTGTGTGCATTGCATATGGACGATCTAGGCGTCATTGGAAAGGGCAGATTCTGGCCTTTCCAATAATATCCAACATGACTATATTCAGTGTAAACTAAAAGTCATAAAAAAATAATAAAAAGGTGTAGGTAGTAAACGTTTGCAGAGGGTTGAAATGGTTCAGCAGTGAAGGGGTGAACGTTCAGACTATACATTACATTCTGTATTACTTTCATTTTTGGTTTATTATTATTCATTATTTATAAAGCGCCAGCATATTCCGCAGCGCTGTACAATAAGCACAGTATAGACAGGGTTACAATACATTGAACAACATTTGACAAACAGTACAGGAGGAGATGAGGGCCCTATTCCCGTAGGAACTCACAATCTGGGAGTTTAGTTGTGTATTAAGGGTTAATGGGCAGCTTCATCCCTCACAGTATACATTTTATTTTTTTCCTTTCCACGCTGTTTATTATTTTTATTATATTTCTCCTGGGTTTATGGAAGTTAGAATCTAAAGGGTCTTTTCATCTTTAGATCCTTTGCTTTTCGTCACATTTCGGGGAATTTGTTTTCCCCAAAAATATTGCAATTTCCTTATTTAGTGAATGGTCAGTGTCATTTGCTAAAATTTGCATCGCTGAAGCAGCTATCAGACATTGGCGAAAACCGCCGAACTGCGCAAAGAAAATATTGAATTGAAGTATCAGGTTAGTTCAATAAAAAAAGTATCATTGCATCACATTACTCATAGCGTCACATTACTCATTGCGTCACTTTACTCATAGCGTCACATTACTCATTGCATCACATTACTCATAGCGTCACATTACTCATTGCGTCACATTACTCATTGCGTCACATTACTCATTGCGTCACATTACTCATTGCGTCACATTACTCATTGCATCACATTACTCATTGCGTCACATTACTCATTGCGTCACATTACTCATTGCGTCACATTACTCATTGCATCACATTACTCATTGCGTCACATTACTCATTGCATCACATTACTCATAGCGTCACATTACTCATTGCGTCACATTACTCATTGCGTCACATTACTCATTGCATCACATTACTCATTGCATCACATTACTGATTGCATCACATTACTCATTGCGTCACATTACTCATTGCGTCACATTACTCATTGCGTCACATTACTCATTGCATCACATTACTCATTGCGTCACATTACTCATTGCGTCACATTACTCATTGCGTCACATTACTCATTGCATCACATTACTCATTGCGTCACATTACTCATTGCGTCACACATTACTCATTGCATCACATTACTCATTGCGTCACATTACTCATTGCATCACATTACTGATTGCGTCACATTACTCATTGCGTCACATTACTCATTGCATCACATTACTCATTGCATCACATTACTCATTGCGTCACATTACTCATTGCATCACATT